>JAVJIF010009559.1:0-117144 GCA_038442645.1 Agave tequilana
GAAGAGGGTTGTGATGGCGTTGGTATTTGTAGTTGGTGGTGTTGGAGGAGTTGGATTTTGAGGAAGAATGAAAAGGAAGTTGAAGAAGGTGAAGTTAATGGTGATGTTGGAGGTTAAAATAGGGGTGATGGAGGTGGTGTTGTGATGATGAGAATAAGATGGAAGTGATGGAGAAGAATAAAAGAGGTGGTGGTGAAGATGGATGATTTGTAGTGGTGGTGGTGATGTTGTTGATATGTGAAGTTGTTGCCTGAATAGTCGCCAGAATGATCACCAGAGATTTCGCCGGAGTAGAGGGGGCCGGCCCTAAGCTTATGGTGGTGGCCAGCCTAGGTGAAGATGGAGTGGAGGTGGTTTTGTGGAGAGATTTGGTGGTGGTGAAAGGTTAAAGGAGATGAAAATGGAGAAGGATTAGTATGGTGGAATTTTGGTGATTATGGTGAAGTGAGAGGAGATAGAGGAGGAAGAAGATAGTAAGGTGTTATAGATGGTGGTGGTGTTTTTGTTATAGTGGAGATGAAGGAGGAATGGGGTTGATAGGGTTTTGATGAAGAAATGAAAAGGGAAGGAGAAGGAAAGAGTTTGTTTTTGGAGTTGGAGTTAAAGGAGAAAGAAATGAGTTTGGGATGAGAATTTTTTATGAAATGGTGATGGGAGAGGGAGTTAAGGCCGACCAAAGTGATGGAAGAGGGTGATGAGTGAGTTAGGATATTTTGGAAGAGATATTTTTGATGAGGTGTAGATTAGTAGATGTGTTTAGAAGTTGTTGGAAGGAAAAGGAAGGGAAAAAAAGAAAAGAAAAGGGAAAAAGGAAAAAAGAATTGAAGAAAAAATAGAAATAATTTGAATGGTGGAATTCCCTGGTTTGGTCGCGGATGCGAAAAACTTTCGGAAAATACCGGAATCGTTCGAAAATCAAGTATCTCAAAACCATCCCCAAAAATTTCAAAAAATCAAGAATATTATATTGAGTATCATAGTAAAATTGGATTCAAGAAATTAAATCACATTTTAAAATTAAAAATCTTGAATTATTCGTCGATACGGTTGGCACCGAATCCTGCGGAATTTTGATAAATTTAGAAAAAATCTTAAAAAATACATTAAGATAGCAATATTATTCTAAGATATAATGTGAAGTGGTTTCTAGAAATTTAATTCCGTTTGTAATTTAAAAATCTGAGAATCAATCAGCGGTACCGATTAATCCCGATTTTGGAGATTTTATTAAAATAATTCTGAAATTTTGAAAAATCATGAAAATCCTGAATATTGAGAATAGTGTTAGAAACTGAAATCAGTCAAATTTAAGATCAAATCAAGCAATACACTAGGATCGGGTCCTTGGTTCAGACTAGGACTGACTCCGAGTCACGAATTCAGATCAAATAAAAAACAATCGCATAAATAATCATAAAATAAAAAGAAATATGAAAGGTAAATTAAAAAATACGATTGAGAATCTGAATACATAATAAGTACGTATTCCGAGAATGGGTGTTACATAATCTATGGAACATCCTCAGTCGTTTTTAATGCGTTTCTTCTAACTCTACAATCATAATTGCAGTTTTTTGCCTCATAACACAACAACACAACAATACTATTGAAATTGTTCGTGAGTAGAGATGTTCTCATTAATACCCCTTCGTCCTTCAATGGTAATATAATTCTTTTCGATCTCTGATTTTTTTCTGTTTGTCTACGATGCTATTATTTTCTTCTGTTAAGATAGTAGCTACTCCAATCTCTATGGCGGGATATCTTAATAACATGCCTATTGTTTTATTTACTCTTTCGCACCCTTTATAAAGGAAAAGATTTTTGCCTTTCAATACTGAATTTGCCGGATGATTCAAGTATAACATGTGGGATTTTTACATCCAAATTAAATAACAAATAATTTAATAAAATAAACATAGGAACAATGTTACTGATCTCGAAGAAGGCGCGTAGTCGCTGAGCTAAAGGTATATCGTCGACCTCGTGCAATCAATCAAGACATGTGCCCCTTAACGGTATTGCCCCCTCTCTACCCGTGTCCCTTTCGAGCACGACTATAAAGGGGAGGTGACCTCAAATTGTAAGCAATGCCTAGATTAAGACTGAAAGAGAAATTTGATAAAGAAAGAAAGAAGCGAGAGAGAGAAATTTGTTTTTTATAATTCTGTTTTGTTCTACTTTCACTGATGTTGGTATAAATATTTAGAAGCTTAGCCACTAATCCTAACAACTAACCCCACTAATTATGATAACTAATCCCACTAACTATACCAACTAACTCATTAGTGGAGTTGTTGTTATTGAACAAGTCAAATTAGTAATCTATGAATTTCAAACTTTTTTATAATTTTAATAAAATTTTCAACAGCCCCCCCAAGATTGAAATTTCAAATAAAAATAAAGAGATGTAAGAATATCTGGACATGTTATTGTTGGCCCAAGGTTACAATCACCGGTTTTGGAGCTTTGATGATTACAAAACATATATAGTTATTTGTACTAATCATATTTTAGTGTTTAATTGTGTTTCAGGGTTCTAAGGATTCAACATGTTTTCTTCCCTAAAGGAAGGTGTTTTAGACTCAAGTTAACTCAATTTGGGATCAAGGATTCAAGTTATTCAACATTGCATATGGAGAAGCCCATATTGAAGATCTTGTAGTCACCTAGAACTAATGTCTGAATTAATAATGTTAAAGAGTTAACTTATAAAATTGGCTCAAGAAAACTCACACACACATTTTTACTTTCCAAAAAAATACAAGTTTTGTTTTGGTTAGTTGGCTTAAGTACATGTTTTGATTAATATACATGTCTCAAATATTTCATATTTTTACATCTAGTTTAAAACATGTATTTCATCTCTATAGCATGTTACTTAAACTTCAAACTATTTCAAAATATTTTAAAATTATTCAAGTTAAAATTATTTACTTATAAATACTATTCAGGCCTAACGGTCGACCGGGCGCGGTCGACCGGATCTATTTCAGGCCAGATCGGTTGACCGTCCGGTCGACCGGGCGCCTTGTGGCCTTGGGCGTGCACGTCTGTGCACGTCTGCCGGTCGACCGGGCCAGTCGACCGACAGACCTTGCGGTCGACCGACCTTCGACCGACTGCAAGACCCTTAGTCTCGGGTTTTATCAGTCGACCGGCCCGGTCGACCGACAGTTCAAAATTTATTTTTTTGTTTAGCCTGCGTCGACCGACCGATCGACCGAAGCCACGGCTCTTTTACCATGTGGCTACCGTTGACCGGCTCGGTCGACCGCCAGCCGCCAAAGAGCCCCACGGCTATTTCTTGGAATCTGTTTTGATTTTGATGTATCTTTCAGCTATTTCTGATTTTTTGGTGGCTATAACCTACCCTAATGACCTAGTATTCATTATGGATGATATGAATTCACTCTCTATAAATAGAGGTCATTGATTATGTGTTTAAGACAAGAAAAATTCCCATAGTTTTCAAGTTTCAAAAGAAAAGAAAAGTTTTCTTGCTTTCATTCTCAAAAGTGCTTTCTTTGGTTAAGTTTTCAGTTAGTTTACAAGCTATTTTACTTCTTTACAACTGAAATTTTTCTCACTTCACTTCTTGAGCCAAAAATCATCTCCACTCTATAAGAAGTTTAAGAGAGAGTTTGTGGTCTTTTGATCACCAAGTGACTTGTATTTTCTTGTGTTGAGATCCCTCTTGTGTAGAGATTGATTGGTTTGGTTGGGTACTCCGTCTTGTGTAGACCAATTGTAATCCCCTTGGGTGCAAAGGTTCCGGTGTAGAAATTTCCTCTGCGAATTTAGTGGAAATCCTTCACGGTGGTGGAGGCAGGGACGTAAGAACAGTGGCTCAAACCTCGTAACAAATTACTTATGTTTGCGATGGTTTCCTTATTATTTTTCATTGCTTTACATTTCTAACTTGTGATACCCTTACTTGCACTTCATTATTGCACTCATTTCATTTACTTACATTTTCGGTCTTTACTCATTTCAACAAGAAAGCAATTACGCGCCTCAACTCATAATTTAGAGGAATCAAAGAGGAGAAGTTCTAGAGCCCTTCACAGGGAATTCCGCTTCAATTTCTTGTTTTGAGTGACCATTTTGCATCATTCATACTTACTTGTTTAAAAGATCACTAGATTAGCATTAACACATGTTCACCCCCCTCTATGTGTTTTTTAATTGGTATCAGAGCTTTGGTCTCTAGGCTCTTGGCTTAACAACCTTAGAGAGATCCTATATTGCTAATCACTATATTCATATTTCATCCTCATACACTTAGTAAAAATGGCCGAAGGAATTAAGACCCCACCCAAGTTTGATAGCCTTAACGTTCCCATATGGAGGTTAAGATGATCGTATTTTTGCAATCCTTAGGGAGCCGGGTTGCAAAGGCGGTGAATAAACCATTTAGCGCACCCCTTGCGATGAGGACACTGGTCCGAAATTGCCACGAAAGAGTTTGACCGCTAATGCTAGGGCACACTATGCCTTACTTCAAGCTCTTAATGACGATGATTTTTTAGAGTCATTCATTGTAAATCTGCTTATGAGATTTGGACTCACACCTACTAGTCACTCATGAGGGAACTTCACAAGTAAAGAGGGCCAAAATTGACCTTCTTCGTTCCTAATATGAAAACTTTTCCATGCAAGAAAATGAAACCATAGATGATATGGTTATTAAGTTTACAAAGATTACTAATGGTCTTTCTTCTTTAGGTGACGGCATTGACAACGACCAAAAGAAAGGAAAGATCATCCGTGCACTCCCTCCATCTTGGGAAGTCAAACCCACAACTTTGAAGGAGCTCAATGATAAGGAAGAAATGGAGCTCATCGGTCTCATTGGGAATCTCAACACCCATGAGATGGAAAGAAAGCGAGAGAAGAGATGGCTCCTCTCAGAAGATGTTGGCCCAGAGGCCTTCCATTCTAGTTTTGATGATGATTAACTCATGTAGTTATGTTTACTAATATCTTGTGATGTTTAGTTTCAGATTCTTATCCAAGATATTAGTAGGTGATTAGCTTCACCAAAGGTGTTTTGGAGCTTCTCACATGGTGATTCAAGAGCCCGAGCGACAAAGTCATATCTAGCACTCGTTGGAGTCAAGCTCGGTGGATCACGGTTTGGATCGAGTCGACTTGAAGACAGAGTTCGTCAAGAAGACTTTGGTACTTAGTTTAGTTTTTTGTTTTAGATCCATTTGTAAAGACTAGATAGTGTGATATGCTAAAGTTCACAACACACACACTTTTTTAGTTTTCATGTTTATTGGTTTTCGGTTTTTGGTTTAACCGATCTTGGTTTTCATGAATAGATAGTATCAAAATAAGTTTACATGATTTTATGTATATTAGATTTGTTCTATATATATCTATGCTTCAACTATTTAAACAAACTTAGTTTGATAGTCTATTTCATGAGTTTGGTGTTTTGGTATTTTAATAAACATAATTTTGGATTTAATATCAAAAACATTGGTATATATATCTTTCATGTATATTGGACTTATATCCATATGCAACATGCTTCAATGTTGTTTCATATCATGTTTTTGTATTTTGATGAGTTTTGGAAAAATCGGATTTCCATTTGGAAATTCGAGTTTTGTTTTTCGCAAAATTTCCACAACAAAAATGGTTTAAAAGTTTGAAATATGTGTTGAAATTTTTCACACATGTTTGATTTTCAAAGTATTATACTGAACTTATTTTTGTGAATTTTTAGTGATTTTATGGGAATTTTTAGGAATTAAAAAACCCAAGTTTTAAGTCCCTTACTGCTGCCCTGCCAGGCTCTGGCGGTCGACCGGACCGATCGACCGACGTGCACAAAGATGTGCACACTGACCAGCTGTAATACCCCGTTCCGGAATACGTACTTAGTTGCGTATTCAGTTTTTTCGATCGTATTTTTCGATTTACTTCCTGTATTTGACCGATTTCAGTTTTAAAAATCATTTTCCAATATATTAGATTTTCTATGATTTTCTGGATGTTTCCTAAATTAAAATGAATTTCTTCAAAACCGGTGTCGACCAGTGTCGCTGATCGATTCTCAGATTTTTAATTCACAAACAGTTAGGAATTTCTAGAAGATCCTTTAGACTTTATTTCTTAGAATCATATTTTCTATCTAAATACTTTTTCTGAGAATTTTATGAATTTATGAAAATTCCAACGGAGTCGTTAGATAACTGATTCCGGGATTTTTAGTTTTAAAACTATAAATTATTTCTTCAAACGAATTTCACCATGAGTCTTAAAAATATTCTTGATTTTTAGTAAATTTTGCGAGTCGTTCCGAGATACTTGAATTTCGGACGATTTCGGTATTTTTCGAAATGTTTTCCGCATCTTCGACTTAATCCTGGAAATTGTCTTTTCAACATTTTAAAATTTTAAGCCAGAGAAAATATCTTCATTTATAATTCCTTTTCCTTTTTTCTTTTTCTAATTTCCTTCCTTCCTCCACAACCACAAGCTTTTCCATTTTCCAAAATTCCAATCTTTTCCCCAAAATTTCACCTCCACTCACTTCCACCAACCCCCTCATTTAATGCCTCTCTCTCTCTCTCTCTCTCCCATGGCCGGCCAAGTGGCCAAGAAGAGGACACTCATCCCCTCCCCTATTTGCAAAAACCCCCTCTCTTCTTCATTATTTACACCTCCTTTACAAATCCCAATCCTATATAAACATTTCCTTTGCACTTCTTTTCCTTTTTACTTCCTTCCACCAAGAGAAACCTTCACCCTCACCAAATCCTTCTTCATCTCAACTCAAACCCTAACTCCAAAACACCTAGGTCATCTTCTCCATCTCAAGCAACCACCACTTCTTTGGATTGGCATCGTCCGCAATATCGCCAAGGATCAAGTTGGTGATATCATCGACTACGATCTTTTCGGAACTCGTAAGCTTCGATTTAACCGTTCAAAGTGAGTATTTTTACTCACCAAGACTTGTTCAATTTCTAGTATACTGGTGGTTATAATTCATGTATGCTTATGCCTTCAAATCATGTTTTTGGACCATCAAACACAACATCATCAAAAATCTGTTCTGTATTCTTTTCTAGACGATTAGTCGACTTGACCTAGGTATTAGTCGACTAACCCATCTATTTTGAAACGTAACCTTTTCTGGAACACAGTTTTAGTCGACTTAGACTATCTATTAGTCGACTAGAATCTTTGTTAGTCGACTACACCTTCCACCCTAGTCGACTAACTTTTCCTGAATCAGAAACTCAACTCTCTGTATCACAGACTTAGTCGACTTAAGTATCTGTTGGTCGACTTATAATCATTGTTAGTCGACTAACCCTTCCACCTAGTCGACTAACTTTTCCTGAAACCAAATCCAACTCTCTGGAACTCAGTTTTAGTCGACTAATCCAGACTGTTAGTCGACTTAAGACCCCTATTAGTCGACTAACCATTCCACCTAGTCGACTAATTCTGACTGTTTGTCTTTGTTGATTTCTTTTCTGAATTTGGATCTTATCATTGGTTCATGTGCTATGTATTATTGTTACTGGTACTTCATGACATGTTACTTGATGGACATTACTTCTTATTACTTCATGACTTATTATTGTGTAGTCCCATTCCATAATTTGTTAATAAATGGATATCGCCACTTATCATGCCATCACTTGAACCAAGCATGATACACTTGACTTTTGTATAAAATGGACCAACTTATATTGGGTCGGGGGAAAACATGCGAATATCGATATGTGTTCGTGTTTACAGTGGTTTTAGGAATGTTGTGCAACTCATGTTCCCGGTCTGACCTGTGGGCCACCAGGGGACCGAGGGGAGTGCTTGCTCCCTCTTCCTGAATACTATCATGATAAAGGGCATACATAAGTCCCTCCTGTTAGCCTAGCGGCTGGCTTCCGTCACCAAGCAACGGACAATCCTGGACCGTTATCCCGGGCATGTACGGGATCCACTGTAAACATAGTTCGTCGATACAACCGCTGTTTCCAGTAACAACCTTGCTTTACTAGGATATGGATCTATGTGAGCTGGGACGCTGGGTCACATAGCTAGATATCATAGTAAGACAAGTAATAATAATAAGACATTAACTGTGGATCTATTGTATTCAGACTCTTACTCTTTATGTTTTCATTACCTACTGATTGATATTTATCTTACTGTCCCCCTTACTTATTTATGTCTCTTATGCCATTTGGCTGTAGCCTGATTATTGTTATGAGGTCTTGACCCCCTTGGATTTGCATATTCAGGTTCTGAAGCTTGATCGAAGTGGAGCCATCCACAGAGGATCAAGCTTTCTTTAGTGAGCAGGCCGATTAGCTCCAGTCTTTGTGCCAGATCTCTCTTTTTGACTCACGGATCTTCATCCTACTCGTGAGCATTTTGTGGTTATATTGTATCTTTTACTTTTGGACTTGGTTGTGATGTAATACACATGTAATGTGTAATACTTTATCATATCCTGTGATAGCTTTGTAGTTGTACTTTTCAGTTGGCATATGTATGGATACCACGCTTAGTCGTGTACTCTGATTCTTGTTGTACTTATTGCTTAGCGTATATACGTGGGGGCACTTTCTGACCTGCGTATATACGTCGCAGTGACGTCTCCGTATCCGCCAGGATCGGGGCGTTACAGGTTGGTATCAGAGCCTAGGCTCTCACACCTATAGTACAATCAAGTAGCAAATTAATGAATTTTGCTATTGCCAACTACAATGTACAAAGTTATCTAGTCCTTCTTGATCCCTTCTTGATTCCTTTCCTTGTTGTCCTAAACTCCTTCCATTTTTCCAATCCAGTTATCTTATCCCAATTCGGTATGGAGAGAAGGACGGGACGAAACCATTCCGGACAAGCATCGAATGGACCCACGGAGAGAATGTGGACATTCTGAAGGTCATTCAGACGATGATGGAGAACCAGCAGCAACAGACGGAACTCCTCCGGCAAGAATTGGCAGCTCCAAAGGAACAGAGCCGGAAATATTTCAGACTTCAGACGGCTGCAACCAGCCATATTCACGGGTGAAGAGAACCCCTGGATGCTGAGCAATGGCTGACAGACACCACAGACTTATTGAATGCAGCCCGAGTACCAAAGGAGAATCAGGTGGAGGTTGCTAAGATTCAATTGAAGGATATAGCCAGAACTTGGTGGCTAGCTGAGGAGGCCAGATTGGAGAAGCCTGTCACCTGGGACACATTCTCCAAGAGCTTTTATAGCAGATTCTTCCCTGCCACTGCTCAGAAGGACATGGAAGAGCAGTTCATCAGGCTTCAGCAAGGGAATAGATCCGTGGATGAGTATGCCGCGGAATTTCTCAGACTTAGCCGCTTTGCTCCGTACATGGTAACTGATGAGGAGAAGCGGGCTAGCAGGTTTCAGCAGGGCTTGCAGATGGATATCCAAGTTTTCCTAATGCCCCAGCAGCTGAAGACTTATTCAGAAGTTCTCACCATAGCTCGGAGGTAGAGCGTGGACTGGAGAAGAAGCAAGAGAACCAGATGAGGAACCAGGCCATGAAGAGGCCATTTCCACCTATGGGAAGAGGAGGCCCATACAGAGCAGCGAAGGTTCAGGCTATGAGGCAACCATTCCGACCAGCTCCCTACCAGACGGCCCAACCTTTTTCCTTCTGCAGCTATTGTCAGAAACCAGGCCATATTCTTCAGAATTGCCGTAGGGCAAATGGATTATGCTTGGTGTGTGGTTCCCGAGACCATTCCATAGAAGCATGTCCACACAGGAGATGGGGATAGCCGGCCAAGCTTTGCCAGCACTGCAGGGACCGAATGGACAGAGAGCACTTCTTCCAGGGCCACCGGGACAGAGGAATCAAGGACCGATGATCAGGAGAGTTCCTCCCCCTCCTCCACAGCAAGCTATTCGCCCAGTTCAGAGAGGAGCTAGGACTGCTGCAGGGCGTGGAAGGGGTCAAGCCTTCAATTTGACAGAAGTAGAGGCTGAGACTTCTGAGGAGGTGATAACAGGTAATATCAGGATGCATTCTAAACCTGTTTTAGCCCTCTTCGATTCAGGTGCTTCACATTGTTTTATCTCAGATCATTTTGTGGCATTGCATTCCATACCTGTTAGATCTTTAGACCACAAATGGGAGATTAGTACAGGGAATGGAGTAGTCATATCTTCTAGAGTTTGTGCTGACTGTCCAGTAGAACTTTGTGATAAGACCTTGGCCATAGATATGCTCGTACTAACACCAAGGGGTACGACGTAATCTTAGGCATGACCTGGCTCAGTCAATATTATGCAGTTATAGACTGTAGGGAGAAGAAGATCAATTTCAGAATCCCTCTCCAGCCGAAATTCCAATTTAGTGGAGAAGTGAAGTCTACTAAGAAAGACTCGGTTGACTACTTCGGAGGTTCAGAAGGGAGTACCGATTTGGGATGAATTTCCAGGAGTGTTTGCTGAGATCTCAGGACTGCCACCTGAAAGGATGATTGAGTTTTCTATTGATACTGTGCCTGGAACAGCTCCTATATCCAAGGCTCCGTACAGGATGGCACCTACGGAGTTAGAGATTCTGAAGAAGCAGCTGCAGGAATACTCTGATAAGGGATTAATTCGACCAAGTACTTCACCATGGGGAGCTCCAGTAGTATTGGCAAACAAGAAGGATGGTGGTAAAAGGCTTTGTATTGATTATAGAGAATTGAACAAAGTTACCATCAAGAACAAGTATCCCTTACCAAGGATTGATGATTTGTTTGATCAGCTTCATGGAGCCCGAGTATTCTCTAAATTAGATTTACAGTCGGGTTACCATCAGCTAAGGGTGAGGAAGGAGGATATTCCGAAGACGGCATTCAGGACCCGTTATGGCCACTATGAGTTTCTAGTTATGCTTTCGGAGTCACCAATGCCCCTTCAGTTTTCATGGATTTGATGAACAGAGTGTTCTCGCCCTACTTGGATCAGTTCGTTGTTGTTTTTATTGATGACATCTTGATCTATTCAAAACAACAGGGAGCATGCAGAACACTTGAGGATTGTATTGCAGACTCTACAGCAGGAGCAGCTTCATGCTAAGAGGAGCAAGTGTGACTTTTGGTTGGACAGTATAGCCTTCCTTGGACACATAGTTTCAGCAGAAGGGATTTCAGTTGACCCCAGCAAAGTCCAGGCGGTGAGAGATTGGCCAATTCCGAGGACGGTGACTGATTAAGAGTTTCTGGGACTAGCCGGATATTACCAACGCTTTGTCCAAGATTTCTCTAGGATTGCAGCTCCGTTAACCCAGCTCACTCGGAAAGGAGAAAGGTACATATGGACAGAGGATGTACTGCAGCTTTTGAGCAATTGAAGCAGAGGCTCATTTCAGCTCCAATCTTGAGGACTCCCTCAGGAAGAGGAGGGATGGTCATATTCAGTGATGCATCAGGAAAAGGCCTGGGGTGTGTACTTATGCAACATGATCATGTCATAGCTTATGCATCCAGGCAACTGAAGACTCATGAGCGGAATTATCCAACTCATGACTTGGAGCTAGCACTGTTATATTTTCCTTGAAGATCTGGAGGCATTATCTTCTGGAGATAAGGTTTTGATATACACGGATCACAAGAGCCTCAAGTATATTTTCTCACAGAAGGAGTTGAACATGAGGCAGAGGCGGTGGCTGGAGCTGATGGCGGACTATGATATTGACTTGCAATATCATCCAGGCAAGGTCAATACAGTACCGGATGCACTGAGCAGGAAGCCAGAGAATAGAGTGCTTGTCCAACTTACTCAGCAGAAGGAGTTGATTCAAGACATCATCAGATTGGACTTAATGTTGGTACAAGGAGTTGATAAGGCAGGACAGTTCATGACCTTGCAGATTCAGTCAACATTGATAGATGAGATCAAGGAAGCTCAAAAGGAAGATCCCAGGTTGCAGTCATTTCGAGCCCAGGTAGAGGCTGGATTGAGGACTGATATCTGTATTCATCCAGATGGTGCATTATATTTTGGCAGCAGGATTTGTGTTCCCCAAGGAAGTTCGACAAGATTCTAGCAGAAGCACACAGTTCAGCTTATTCCATACACCCAGGGAAACAAGATGTATCAAGACATAAAGAAGCAGTTTTGGTGGAATGCTATGAAGAGGGAGATAGCCCAGTATGTTGCCAAGTGCTTGGTTTGTCAGCAGATAAAGATAGAGCATCAGAGGACAGCTGGACTTCTACAACCTTTACCGATACCTGAGTGGAAGTGGGAGCACATCACCATGGATTTTGTCACGGCATTGCCTCGCAGTCCTAAGGGTAATAATGCTGTATGGGTAATCATTGATCGCCTCACCAAATCAGCTCACTTCATACCATTCAGGTAGGTCAGACAACAGAGGTTCTGGCAGACAAGTACATGAAGGAGATAGTTCGTCTGCATGGAGTTCCAGTTAGTATTATATCAGACAGAGACACCAGATTCAGATCTCATTTCTGGGAAAGCCTCCAAGAAAGTCTAGGGACTCGTCTGAAATTCAGTACTTCATATCACCCTCAGACAGACGGACAATCTGAAAGGACTATCCAGATTCTTGAAGATATGTTGCGGGCCTGCATGATTGAATTCCAGGGATCATGGGAAGACCATCTTCACTTGGCTGAATTTTCTTATAATAACAGCTATCAGGCAAGTATCAAGATGACACCTTTTGAAGCATTGTATGGTAGGAAGTGTAGGTCACCGATTTGTTGGATGAAGTCGGTGAGAGGAGACTTTTGGGACCGGAGATCCTGATTCAGACAACAGATAAAGTCAGGATTATCAGAGATCACCTCAGGGCAGCACAGAGTCGGCAGAAGAGTTAGGCAGACACACTGAGAAGGCCATTGGAATTCCAGACACAGGGGATCATGTGTTTTTGAAGATATCACCTACAAAGGGAGTAATCCGGTTCGGTACTCGTGGAAAGCTTAGTCCGAGATATATCGGCCCATTCGAGATCTTGGACCGAGTGGGAGATGTGTCTTACAGGTTGGCGTTACCGCCATCTTTGGACGGAGTTCACAATGTATTCCACGTATCACAGCTGAGGAAGTATGTGAAGGATGATAGTCATATCCTGGATCACTCCGAACTGGAACTACAACCGGATTTGTCATACCAAGAGCAACCGATGGCCATTTTGGACAGAAGTGTCAAGACATTGAAGAACAAGGCTATACCATTAGTGTTGGTGTCTTGGAACAGACATGCACCAGGAGAGGCCACGTGGGAACGAGAGGATGTTATCCGTGAGCGTTACCCTCAACTCTTCACATCTTGATTTGGTAAACTCTTTCTTCTCATCCTTCTTTATTGCTGCCTTTCACTTCCTGTTATCCTTCTTTACCGTCACCTTTCACTTTATGAAATTTCGAGGACGAAATTTTTGTAAGGTGGATGGATTGTAATACCCCGTTCCCGGAATACGTACTTAGTTGCGTATTCAGTTTTCGATCGTATTTTTCGATTTACTTCCTGTATTTGACCGATTTCAGTTTTAAAAATCATTTTCCAATATATTAGATTTTCTATGATTTTCTGGATGTTTCCTGAATTAAAATGAATTTCTTCAAAACGGTGTCGACCAGTGTCGCTGATCGATTCTCGGATTTTTAATTCACAAACAGTTAGGAATTTCTAGAAGGTCCTTTACACTTTATTTCTTAGAATCATATTTTCTATCTAAATACTTTTTCTGAGAATTTTATGAATTTATGAAAATTCCAACGGAGTCGGTAGATAACTGATTCCGGGATTTTTAGTTTTAAAACTATAAATTATTTCTTCAAACGAATTTCACCATGAGTCTTAAAATAATATTCTTGATTTTTAGTAAATTTTGCGAGTCGTTCCGAGATACTTGAATTTCGGACGATTTCGGTATTTTCCGAAATGTTTTCCGCATCTTCGACTTAATCCTGGAAAATTGTCTTTTCAACATTTTTAAATTTTAAGCCAGAGAAAATATCTTCATTTATAATTCCTTTTCCTTTTTTTTTTTCTAAATTTCCTTCCTTCCTCCAAACCACAAGCTTTTCCATTTTCCAAAATTCCAATCTTTTCCCCAAAATTTCACCTCCACTCACTTCCACCAACCCCCTCATTTAATGCCTCTCTCTCTCTCTCTCTCTCCCATGGCCGGCCAAGTGGCCAAGAAGAGGGACACTCATCCCTCCCCTATTTGCAAAACCCCTCTCTTCTTCATTATTTACACCTCCTTTACAAATCCCAATCCTATATAAACATTTCCTTTGCACTTCTTTTCCTTTTTTACTTCCTTCCACAAGAGAAACCTTCACCCTCACCAAATCCTCCTTCATCTCAACTCAAACCCTAACTCCAAACACCTAGGTCATCTTCTCCATCTCAAGCAACCACCACTTCTTTGGATTGGCATCGTCCGCAATATCGCCAAGGATCAAGTTGGTGATATCGTCAACTACGATCTTTTCGGAACTCGTAAAGCTTCGATTTACCGTTCAAAGTGAGTATTTTTACTCACCGAGACTTGTTCAATTCTAGTATACTGGTGGTTTATAATTCATGTATGCTTATGCCTTCAAAATCATGTTTTTGGACCATCAAACACAACCATCAGAAAATCTGTTCTGTATTCTGTTTCTAGACGATTAGTCGACTTGACCTAGGTATTAGTCGACTAACCCATCTATTTTGAAACGTAACCTTTTCTGGAACACAGTTTTAGTCGACTTAGACTATCTATTAGTCGACTAGAAATCTTTGTTAGTCGACTACACCTTCCACCCTAGTCGACTAACTTTTCCTGAATCAGAAACTCAACTCTCTGTATCACAGACTTAGTCGACTTAAGTATCTGTTGGGTCGACTTATAATCATTGTTAGTCGACTAACCCTTCCACCTAGTCGACTAACTTTTCCCTGAAACCAGAATCCAACTCTCTGGAACTCAGTTTTAGTCGACTAATCCACTGTTAGTCGACTTAAGACCCCTATTAGTCGACTAACCATTCCACCTAGTCGACTAATTCTGACTGTTTGTCTTTGTTGATTTCTTTTCTGAATTTGGATCTTATCATTGGTTCATGTGCTATGTATTATTGTTACTGGTACTTCATGACATGTTGCTTGATGGACATTACTTCTTATTACTTCATGACTTATTATTGTGTAGTCCCATTCCATAACTTGTTAATAAATGGATATCGCCACTTATCATGCCATCACTTGAACCAAGCATGATACACTTGACTTTTGTATAAAATGGACCAACTTATATTGGGTCGGGGGAAAACATGCGAATATCGATATGTGTTCGTGTTTACAGTGGTTTTAGGAATGTTGTGCAACTCATGTTCCGGTCTGACCTGTGGGCCACCAGGGACCGAGGGGAGTGCTTGCTCCCTCTTCCTGAATACTATCATGATAAAGGGCATACATAAGTCCCTCCTGTTAGCCTAGCGGCTGGCTTCCGTCACCAAGCAAACGGAACAATCCTGGACCGTTATCCCGGCATGTACGGGATCCACTGTAAACATAGTTCGTCGATACAACCGCTGGTTTCCAGTAACAACCTTGCTTTACTAGGATATGGATCTATGTGAGCTGGGACGCTGGGTCACATAGCTAGATATCATAGTAGACAAGTAATAATAATAAGACATTACTGTGGATCTATTGTATTCAGACTCTTACTCTTTATGTTTTCATTACCTACTGATTGATATTTATCTTACTGTTCCCCTTACTTATTTATGTCTCTTATGCCATTTTGGCTGTAGCCTGATTATTGTTATGAGGTCTTGACCCCCTTAGATTTGCATATTCAGGTTCTGAAGCTTGGATCGAAGTGGAGCCATCCACAGAGGATCAAGCTTTCTTTAGTGAGCAGGCCGATTAGCTCCAGTCTTTGTGCCAGATCTCTCTTTTTGACTCACGGATCTTCATCCTACTCGTGAGCATTTTGTGGTTATATTGTATCTTTTACTTTTGGACTTGGTTGTGATGTAATACACATGTATGTGTAATACTTTATCATATCCTGTGATAGCTTTGTAGTTGTACTTTTTCAGTTGGCATATGTATGGATACCACGCTTAGTCGTGTACTCTGATTCTTGTTGTACTTATTGCTTAGCGTATATACGTGGGGGCACTTTCTGACCTGCGTATATACGTCGCAGTGACGTCTCCGTATCCTCCAGGATCGGGGCGTTACACCAGCTACTTGAGCCGGTGGACCGGGCGGTCGACCGACTGCAAGTACCCCACTCTCGGGTGGGGGCGGTCGATCGACGGTCGACCGTGAGCAAGGCACGGTCGACCGGGCGGTCGACCGGCCAGAGAGCATTCTGCTCTCTGGATTGGCACGGTCGACCGGGCGGTCGACCGACAGGCTCAACGGTCAAAAATTTGACCGTTGTCGGTCGACCGGAGGCCAATTCTGGCCTTGACAGCAGCCAACGGCTAGTTTTTTTTTATAAGGCTATAAAAACCCCATTTGAGAGAGGTTTTCTCCAAGAATTTTTAGAGCAAAAATTTACATCTTTCAGCAAGTTTTTAAGAGTTTTTAGTGCTTAAAGATTTGATCTTTAACTTATTTTTAAAAGAGTTGAAAAATCATTTGAAAAGAAAATTCTTTGGGAATTAGTTTGATCTTCATTTTCAATTCTATCTAGAGTTTTTCCCAATAGTTTTCTTTGAGTTTTTGATTTTCAAACTCTTTGTTTTCCACACTTGAGCCATATCATTCTATCCTATCTATAGGATCTTTTTATTTTGGGAAAATTAGTTTGTGGTTGTGTAACTACCAAGTTGTAAACACTTCCTTCATTGTGATATCCCTCTTGTGAGAGGTGATTGATTTGGTATCCCTCTATTGTGAGGTGATTGTGGAAGTTGTGGTTGGCTCCCTCTTGTGAGAGGTGAAAATGTGATTAGCTCCCTCTAGTGAGAGGTGGAGATTGTGTTGGAATCCCTCAAGTGTGAGGTGATTGATTTGTTGGCTAAGTGCCTACCCCTCTTGTGTAAGGTGGTGTTTGTGTGGCTTTGTGCCTAGCCTCTAAGTGTAGAGGTGGTGTTTGTAATTGAGAGAGGAGTTGTATACTCCCGGTTGTAGTTACCCAAATTCTCAGTGGAGGTTCCCTGTGTGGGAAGTCCTGTGTGGACGAGATAGTGGAAATTCTTCTGTGTGAAGGAGGGGACGTAGAGCAATGGCTCGAACCTCGAAACAAATTACTTGTGTTTGCGTTTGATCCATTGTCTCTCTAACTTTCTCTCTTTTATATTGTGTCTTGCATCATTTCATATTGCTCATTCATATTATATGCTTGGCTTGCTTGTGTGTGCCTCACTTGTGCTTAACCACGGGAGCTTTAGCGCCTTAACTCTTATTCAGAGGAATCAAGAGGAGTTAGTCCAGAGCCCTTCACCGGGAATTCGGCTACACTCGTTGGTTGCATTAAGTGTAGTTGCAATTAAGTTTTAATTTCCGCATTTAGTTCATTAGATTAGCGGTACACCTATTCACCCCCCCTCTAGGTGTACTTTCAATTAGTATCAGAGTCTACGCTCCTGATATTTGGTTTAACCACCTAGGAGTGTGATCTTGGTTAGCTAATCTATCATTTGCATGTTGCACATATATTGCTTACACACACTCATGGATTGCTTGTCACCTCCCATGTTTGATGTCTCCAACATTGACATGTGAAAATTTAGGATGTCCATGTACCTAAAAACCCTAGGCTTGCATGTTTTCCTTACCGCTACCAAGAAATCCTATTTTGGTAATAGCAAGCATTTAGAGGCCAATGCACAAGCCCTTGAGGCACTTAGAAGCATGCAAAACAAAGAATATCTTATGATTGTTTCTAATTGTGATTCTGCCTTTGCAGTGTGGAACACGTTGACCCCCTCCGAGCTTCAAACGCCCAACATAATGGGGAAGGAATCTAGTGAGGATGAATCCGAACAATGATGCTACATGGTCCAAGGGAATGACTCCCTTGAGGTACTTTTGGACACTCAACTAGATAGTACTAGCTCTTCATTTGATGATCTTGATAGTATGGATGCCGATGCATTAAATGAAGAATTATCTATTGTTTGTGAGAACCTCCTTAAAAAATATAAAGCTTTGAAAAAGAAAACTTGTAAGTTAACAAAAGAAAATAAGGATTTGTTTTTAAAACTTGAATTGGCTTTACAAGAGAAGGTTGAGATTTCAAATGAGTGTGACTCTTTGAAAACCCAACTTGAACTTGTTTTAAATGAAAACAAGATTTTGAAAAACAAAAATAATTGCAATGAAGTTTTGAAGAAAAATGAGTCTTTAACTTCAACACTTGATTTTGTTTTAAGAGAGAATGATTCCTTGAAAATAAAAATTGCTTCTATTTCAAGGAATTGGAAATTGTTTTAAAGAAAAATATTTCTTTGCAAAATGATATAGATACTCATGTTTTCCATACTAGTGTAGCTTCATCTTCTAGCTCACCTATTACATGCTCCACTTCTTTTAACATTGAAAATGATATAAATTTATTAAAGAAGAATATGGATTGTTTGGTCTCTACTTTGAGCCATTGTGCCATGAACCATACACGGCTGGAATCTATGTTTCGAAAGAAACAAGTTCCATATTTGCATGCACACCATACACGGCATACACATGCTTCACACGTTCATGCACACAACACGATGTATGGTCATGTGTACACTTATACACATTGTGGACGTAAGGGCCACCTTGCTAAATTTTGCTATGATAGAGTTCATGATGTAAATTTAGCAAGTAAATTTGTTTAGTTTAGGAAAGGAACTAACCCCCGTGGACCCAAAAGAGTGTGGGTACCAAAGACCACCCCTATTGTATTTGATGTAAGTGTGCGCATGACGTGAGAGCGTCGGTGCCTTGAGGTGGATGCGTTCCGAGTTTAAAGAGAACTATTTAGATGCATCACTTTCAAGGGGAGTTTGGTGGGAGGACCACCTTGTTTTGGAGACTTATAGAGTTGCCCTCTCGGTTTTGGTAACGATCTCTTACTCCTCATTTATTGTTTATATGCTTTCATATTATTCATTTTTAGCATGTTTTGATGTTTATTGATTTTTATGTTAAATGCCATGAGATTTAAATTAGTGATATACATGTTTCAGTTATTTGAGACACCCATGTTTAATATGGATTTATATCTTTGTGTTCTCACATTTGTTTTAACTAATGTGTATGTCTTAGATCTATGCATGTGCATTTGACATAGTAATCATATGAGTTTTTGTTTTATTTTTTATGCTTCATGTTTGAAATATATGTTCAGATGTTAGTTTTCATTAAAACTTGGAAATATACTAGTACACTAGTGAGTCACAAATAGATCATTATATGTTTGTGCTTGAACGCTCATTTGTGTTCATTAGATGTACTAGTATAGTCTAGTTTTGCTGATTCAAACATTTTGACTTGTATTCTCATTTTGACATGTTTTCATGTTTATGTTTAACTTCATGTATATGTCTATCTTGTTCAAACTATTGATTATACATATACATCCTTTGAGCCACTTGCCTTCATGCATATACTTTTGTGTACTCGTTATGTTTGGATATATATGTATACTTTAGTTTGTATAAGACATACATATGCCTTGAAGATTAAATCGTTTTGATGATTTTCATGTTTTAAGAAATTTTATATTGAGCTTAATTGACTATTTTTATGATAATGTATTTCACATATTCCTTATACACTCACTTTATTTTTTGTTTACTCATGATTTATTTTCATGAGACTATGATATGTGCTATATAGATTTTGGGTGTTTAGTGATCATGTGATTTACATGTTTTTCATGAAATTTATTTTTATTTTATTTCTTACTTGAAGGATTTCTTACTAGTTTACAAATTTTTCATATAACTAGTTCGTATTCTTCATTTTGGAGGAGTTTTCAAACATATTCTATTTTCAAACCTATTTTTGAAAACCCTTTCCATATACAAGCGGTTGGTTGGGCGACCATGTCTTGTATGTTCATATTGAAATTTTTTTTTAACATGTACATGATATGGGTGGAAGGTAATATGAGTTATACACTTGGTCTTATTATGTTTTCAATTGGTATCATTGGATCTTTTCAATTGGTATCATTATTGGCATTCTTTTTGTATACTCATATATATTTTTATATATGTATGCTTTCAATTTCAAATAGTATCAATTTCGATTGGTATTTAATTTTACATACATATAAATGCTTTATTTGTGCTTACTATATCTATATATCTTTGAGCACAAATTTTGGCTATGCTAATCTTGATTTCTTTAATGACTATTTTATTTTAATTGACTATGTTTCAATTGGTATCATATACAAGCTTATGCATCATTTTATTTGGTATTTCATAAAGGGGGAGAAAATTCATGTTTATACTTTCAATTGGTATTTCACCTTTCAATTGGCTTTGGTATTCTACTCCCACACTTTATATTAAAAATGATTAAAAAAAAGGGATATTGATTATTTTTGGTATCATATGCTTTTGATGAAAAATTACTTTCATTTGGTACTAATCTTTTCAAATTGATATCAAGATTACCTATAAGCTTTACTTTCAATTGGTATGTTTTATTGATATCAAAATGTTTGGTTGAATTGCTAAAAATAATTTATTTACTTACAATTGGTATTTAATTGGTATTTATTACAATTGGTATCAATTAGTATTTAAATCTATATTTGTTTTATATACCACATTGTGTACTTTCAATTATGTACTTTCAATTGGTATATTTCATTGATATCATGATGCACTCAATTGATATATTTTTTTTCTTTCAATTGGTACCAAGAAAGTTTTGTTTTAGATTTCACCCCTTATTGATATTTTTTTGTTTAAAACAAAAGGGGAGAATATTGTTTTCTTTGACCACTTTGTTGATGATTGACCAAAGGGGAGAAAGATTTTGAGTTTTATATGCATATTTGTGTTTTTGCATATATTGAGTTTTATTTATTGAGTTTTATGTATATGAGAAAAATGATTTGATTTGAGAGTTTTAAACAAAAAGAAAGAAGTTTTTGAGAAACATATGTTTGTTGCATACATTTGTTTATACATATTCATGTTTAGTATTCATTGCATATATCTTATGTTTATTGCTATGCATGAGTTAAGGGGGAACTTCCTTGAAGCTTAACTTTAATCCATGCATATATAACTCCATGAGTTTTGTCATCATCAAAAGGGGGAGATTGTTGGCCCAGAGGCCTTCCACTCTAGTTTTGATGATGATTAACTCATGTAGTTATGTTTACTAATAATCTTGTGATGTTTAGTTTCAGATTCTTAACCAAGATATTAGTAGGTGATTAGTTTCAACAAAGGTGTATTGGAGCTTCTCACATGGTGATTCAAGAGCCCGAGCGACAAAGTCGTATCTAGCACTCGTTGGAGTCAAGCTCGGTGGATCATGATTTGGATCGAATCGACTTGAAGACAGAGTTCGTCAAGAAGACTTCGGTACTTAGTTTAGTTTTTTTATTTTAGATCCATTTGTAAAGACTAGATAGTGTGATATGCTCAAGTTCACAACACACACTTGTTTTAATTTTCATGTTTATTGGTTTTCGATTTTTGGTTTAACCGATCTTGGTTTTCATGAATAGATAGTATCAAAACAAGTTTACATGGTTTTATGTATATTAGATTTGTTCTATATACATCTATGCTTCAACTATTTAAACAAACTTAGTTTGATAGTCTATTTCATGAGTTTGGTGTTTTGGTATTTTAACAAAACATAATTTCGGATTTAATATCAAAAACATTGGTATATATATCTTTCATTTATATTGGACTTATATCCATATGCAACATGCTTCAATGTTGTCTCATATCATGTTTTTGTATTTTGATGAGTTTTGGAAAAATCGGATTTCCATTTGGAAAATTCAAGTTTTGGAAAATACAAGTTTTGTTTTTCACAAAATTTCATAACAAAAAATGGTTCAAAAAGTTTGAAATATGTGTTGAAACTTTTCACACATGTTTGATTTTCAAAGTATTATACTGAACTTATTTTTGTGAATTTTTAGTGATTTTATGGGAATTTTTAGGAATTAAAAAACTCAAGTTTTAAGTCCCTTACTACTGCCTGCCAGGCTCTGGCGGTCGACCGGGCCGGTCGACCGGACCCAGAGTCGGTCGACCGGACCGGTCGATCGACGTGCACAAAGCTGTGCACGCTGACCAGCTACTTGAGCCGGTCGACCGGGCGGTCGACCGACTGCAAGTACCCCACTCTCGGGTGGGGGCGATCGACCGGACGGTCGACCGTGAGCAAGGCACAGTCGACTGACCAGAGAGCATTCTGCTCTCTGGATTGGCACGGTCGACCGGGCTGTCGACCGGCAGGCTCAACGGTCAAAAATTTGACCGTTGGCCGGTCGACCGGCCGGTCGACCGGCCGGTCGACCGGAAGGCCAATTCTGGCCTTGACAGCAGCCAACGACTAGTTTTTTTTATAGGGGCTATAAAAATCCCATTTGAGAGAGGTTTTCTCCAAGAATTTTTAGAGCAAAAATTTATATCTTTCAGCAAGTTTTTAAAGAGTTTTTAGTGCTTAAAGATTTGATCTTTAACTTGTTTTTAAAAGGGTTGGAAAATCATTTGAAAAGAAAATTCTTTGGGAATTGGTTTGATCTTCATTTTCAATTCTATCTAGAGTTTTTCCCAATAGTTTCCTTTGAGTTTTTGATTTCCAAACTCTTTATTTTTCATACTTGAGCCATATCATTCTATCCTATCTATAGGATCTTTTTATTTGTGGGAAAATTAGTTTGTGGTTGTGTAACCACCAAATTGTAAACACTTCCTTCATTGTGATATCCCTCTTGTGAGAGGTGATTGATTTGGTATCCCTCTATTGTGAGGTGATTGTGGATGTTGTGGTTGGCTCCCTCTAGTGAGAGGTGGAGATTGTTATTAGCTCCTTCTAGTGAGAGGTAGAGATTGTGTTGGAATCCCTCAAGTGTGAGGTGATTGATTTGTTGGCTAAATGCCTACCCCTCTTGTGTGAGGTTGTGTTTGTGTGGCTTTGTGCCTAGCCTCTAAGTGTAGAGGTGGTGTTTGTAATTGAGAGAGGAGTTGTGTACTTCCGTTGTAGTTATCCAAATCCTCAGTGGAGGTTCCCTGTGTGGGAAGTCCTGTGTGGACGAGATAGTGGAATCCTTCTGTGTGAAGGCGGGGACGTAGAGCAGTGGCTCGAACCTCGAAACAAATTACTTGTGTTTGCGTTTGATCCATTGTCTCTCTAACTCTCTCTCTCTCTTTTATATTGTGCCTTGCATCATTTCATATTGCTCATTCATATTATATGCTTGGCTTGGTTGTGTGTGCCTCACTTGTGCTTAACCACGAGAGCTTCATATAGCGCCTCAACTCTTATTCAGAGGAATCAGAGGAGTTAGTCCAGAGCCCTTCATCGGGAATTTGGCTACACTCGTTGGTTGCATTAAGTGTAGTTGCAATTAAGTTTTAATTTTCGCATTTAGTTCATTAGATTAGCGGTACACCAATTCACCCCCCTCTAGGTGTACTTTCAGAAGAAAGCAATCGCCTTCAAGAGCTCTTCCACCTACTCCGACAAGGATGATGAAGAAGAGGATGATGAAGATCTTTCTCTTCTTTAAAGAACGTTAGGAGAATGTAAAACAAGGCCAAATTCTAAAATAGAAGGAGATGACATGGTAAAGAAGAGAAGAAAATCATTTGCTTCAATTGCCGGAAGCCGGGTCACATTGTTGCGGAATGTCCAGAAAATAAAGGCAAACCTTCCACCTCTAAGAAGCCATATAAGAAGAAAGCTTTAAAGGCTACTTGGGATTCAGAGAGTGAATCTGATGAGGAAGTCGATACCGCCAACATGTGCTTCATGTCTAATGACAGCACAAATAAGGTAACTCCCGATACATCCATTAAGGATTGTGAATTATCTATAGATGAATTAGGAGAAGTTTTTGAAGAACTATCTCATAACTATGATTTTATCAAAAAGAAATACTTAAAAATGAAAAAGGAAAATTAATCACTTAATCATAAAGTTTTCATTCTCACAAAAGAAAAAGATGAATTGTTTTCAACTCTCACTTCTACTCAAAAAGATTTTGATGACTATAAATTTCTTGCAAAGGTAAATTTTCACTAGTTGATAAAGATGAGATTTCTATGCTTAAGAAGAAAATTGACTCATTAGGAGATGTTTTAAAGAAGTATGAATTTGATAAACTAGACTAGAGGCTATGTTTCCTAAGAAACATATCCCAAGAAACAATCACATGCTACACACTCTCATGTTCACAAATCATAACCATTACATCATGCAAAGCACCCTAAACATGCCCACACTCTACACACTCATCATGCATTCATGTATGGTAAAGTTTATACATGCACATATTATGGCCGGAAGGGTCATTTGGTTAAATTTTGCTATGATAGGATAAATGCATCGCATAATCATGTTTGGGTTCAGAATACTAACATTCAAGGACCAAGAAAGTTTGGGTACAAAGTCAACGGTTTTGTTAAATGATGTAGGTACATTCTAAAGACCAACGACGTAGGGAGCGGTAGTATCTTGATAGTGGTTGCTTAAGGCACATGACTTGGGATATCAACAACTTTGCAACCTTTTTGCAACCCTATCAAGATACCATGAAGGTGGCACCGTCACCTTCAGAGATGATGCCAAAGGAAAAATCATTGGTATTGGTAATGTTAAACTTGGTACATCTCCTTTACTAGAAAATGTTGTTTTAGTTGATGGCCTCAAGCATAGTCTCTTGAGTGTTAGTCAACTTTATGATAAAGGTTTTAATGTTGTTTTTGATGACCTAACATGTAGTGTTATTGATAGACAATCCAATGCATGTATATTTTTTGAATTTCGTGAAAACAATGTATACATGATTGATATGTCTAAAATGCTATTCAATGCTACTTGTTTGAATGCCTTCGATGATGACTCTTGGTTTGGCATAGGAGATTAGGCTACATTTCTTTTGACCATCTATCTAGATTAAACAACAAGGAAATGGTGAAAGTATTCCTTACTTGAAATTTTAAAAGGACCACATTTACGATGCGTGCCAACTTGAGAAACAAACCAAGTCCTCCTTCAAATCAATCAAGGATATCATGACATCACGACCTTTGGAGTTGATCCATATGGATTTGTTTGGTCCTACTAAAACCAAAAGTCTAAGTGGGAATCGTTTTGCTTTCGTTTTAATTGATGATTTCTCTCGTTTTACTTGGGATTTCTTTTAAGAATATAAAAATCAAGCCTTTTCACATTTTCAAGCCTTTAAAAAAGAGTTGAAAAGGAAAAAGATTCTTCTATTTTAAGAATAAGAAGTGATAGAGGTGGTGAATTCAATAACCACCCCTTTATCACTTTTTGCGAAAAACATGGAATTAAGCATGAACTATCTTGTCCTAGAACTCCACAACAAAATGGAGTCGTTGAGAGGAAAAATCGTACATTACAAGAGATGGCTAGGACAGTGATAAATGAGTACGGTCTCCCTCATTATCTATGGGCCGAGGCCGTTAACACATCTTGCTACATATCAAATAGGGTTTTCTTATGCAAAAACACTTCTAAAACATCTTTTGAGATTTATTATTCAAGAAAACCAAATTTTTCATACTTTAAAGTTTTTGGTTGTAAATGTTTTGTTTTGAATACTAAAGATAATTTAGGTAAATTTGATGCAAAATTATATGAAGCAATTTTTGTTGGTTACTCTAACACTAGTAAAGCATATAGAGTCTTCAATAAATCATCTTTGACTATTGAAGAATCTATACAAGTAAAGTTTGAGGAATCTAATGTGTTTATTGAGAATGTTGTAAAAATAGATTCCCTAAATGAAGACATGCAGAGGATTACTTTGAAAGACTCACCTACTCTTGAAGACAAGCCAAAGTTTGATGAGGAAAATGAAGTTCAAGAAGTTGAAGTAGAGACAACTCAACCACTTCCAAAAGATTGGAGATTCACTCCACATCATCCCAAGGATCTTATTATAGGTGAAGTATCAAAAGGGTAACTACTCGTTCTAAACTTCATGATCTTTATGGGCACTATGCATTTATTTCTCATTTTGAACCAAAGAACATCCTCGAAGCCGAGGGTGACTCATATTGGTTGCTTGCCATGCAAGAGGAGCTCAATCAATTCGAGCGCAACCAAGTTTGGCATCTTGTTCCTAGGCCCCACGATAGACCAATAATTGGTACTAAGTGGATCTTTAAGAACAAGTTGGATGAGTCAGGTAATGTTGTTAGGAATAAAGCTAGGTTAGTGTTCGGAAGGATTAATTGTATTGAGAAAGGGTTTAGAGTAAACCGTTGATATCCGCGTACCGATGAGCAAGAACTTCGAATGTATATGCAGGTTTACTTTGCTCCTTCCGAATAACGGTTCGTAGCATAAGCTAGGACAGGTCGTATCCGCAGGGAGGGTTAGCAATAGAAGCATTCAAGGTCTTTATATTGAAATCTTAGAGAAGAAAAACGAAAGTTCTTCTTTGTTTTAAGAAATGAAAAAAACAAAACGAGGTGGAAGGTGAGTGAAAAATCTTTGGGGGTTTTGTAAAAGAAAGGAAGAAACGAGAATAAAGATGGAAGGAAAACGGAGATATTTGAAAAGAGAAAGAAAGTTTTCAGAAGAGAGGTTTTTTTAAGAATGATATAAAGAGAAGCCATGACTAACTAACATTCTAATTTACTAACTTACTACTCTCGTTGGGTAATGCATGCCTCATATTGATTCATCGGCAATGGTGTGTCTTGCTTTGCCAAGTCCTTGTATTGTCCCATGTCGAAGGTGTTTCTCATCTAGGCTAGGCTAGTTGCCTCCTTGAATCATTGGCTCTCTAAATAGATTTTCAACAGTGGAACAAGGATAGTCACTCTTAAAGATGCTAAGAAAACATACAAGAGTCATTAGTCCATCAAAGCTATAATAAAGCGAGCATGAAATAAGAAACTTGTAATGTAGTCATTAGCATAGTGAAGTGCTCCATCTTCATGTTCCATCAAGGCACTTGTTCTAAATACAAGGTTCTAAGTGAGGCTCACATGAATCATATGGAGGGGGAACATAGAATTTACAAAAAATAAAAAGCAACTCATCTTCATTGGAGGTAAAATAGACTTGTAGTTTGCAAGACAAAGGAAGAAAGCGTCCAATGAATCATATAAAGTAGCAATCACCCAAGAATTAGTAGTTAGTAAAATTAAAAGTTAGTTAGTCATGTTAATTAATTAGCTAGACATGGAAATAAAGAACAAGCAATAGTTCATTGTAGAAATTAGATAGAAGAAAGTAAAAGCTTAAAGAAAATAGTGCACTAGAACAAGAAAAGATTGAAAGATTGGAAACTTGATCCTTGTATTGCGTTGTCACCGTCTCCAATTACAAAGATTGCTTACTCTCACTCTCTCTTTTCTGGATTCTAGAAGGAGAAAAAAGAAAATTACATAAGAGACTAAAAGGAAAACCTAGAGAAACCCTAACAATTTTCCTATAAACAATGCTCTTTTCTTCTCCCTGATTACAGAGGCCCTAGGAGTCTATTTATAGTCTTCATGAGAAGAAGCCATCCCACTTCAGCCTCCAAATCAAACGCTGAAGTAACGGTCAAAAGATTGCCGCGGGTCCGCGGCATGTGCCGCGTTTCCGCGGCCGTTTCTTGGCCGCTGCGCTAGCGGATTTTTGTGTCTTTCTGTTGTATCTCATATCCTTAGTGGATCTTCTAAAAATGGAGAATACGCTTTGGGAACTGTGCAGATCTGGGCTTTCTTCTTGTGGGCTTCTAATTAGTTCTTTAATTCCTCAAAAATCATAATTCTTAGGCCTCCTTCTCCATTAAACATTGGACCTGAAAAAAGAGAGAAAAAGCAATAAAAATCCAATATTTATTCAGACAAAGCATAGCATGGTGGTAGAAAATGATGCATAAATGACTCTAATCACACCCCCATACCTAGCTTTTGCTCGTCCCTGAGCAAAATAAGCAAGAGAAAAAAATTCTAACTAAATTATTACACCACTTTCGTAGGTGACACGATTGCACTGAGCTCGTACAACAAGCCTTTAAACCTCTAGGTTATCCTAGAGGAGCAGTGTTGTCTCCTGAGGGTTTTCAGCGGATTACACCCACAAAATCCCAAAAAAAAGAAAAAATGTTAGTCAAAAGAGAATTTTATTATGATCCATTTTCTTCAAGAATTTCGGTGATCTATTGGTTTCGGGTTATTCTAAACTTTCCTTCTTTTTATAAGTTTCCATTTGAAATCTTGTTTTCAACATAGGTTAAGTTTTTAAGAATAGAGAGAAAATTGGATTTTGTATCAGGCCTAACACATATACATATGTATGAGGGATTTTTCTTAGATTTTAGTTCATTTGTTCACATATAAATATATATATTTATTAGATATATATATATATATTTTTATGTTATTTTATATATTATATATTTACATTTTCTTAGCTTCATTAGGCTTTCTAATTTATTCGTGTAGCGAGCCTTTTACTGATGACTCCCAGACCAGATGGTCTTAGGACACCAGATGAAGATACATCCCTAAGGTTCAAGGTCTCGAGTAAAATAGGCCACGAATGCTAAGGACTCAACCACTTTTAGGCGTGACTGGTCATGCTTCTTAAGGCACAACCAACCAGCTTAATTAGTGATCAAGTTTTATTTTTGATATATATATTTTTTTCTTTTTTATATATTTTTTTATATATATTTATGTAAACAAAGTCACTAAGTCCTTCATTAATCCCTCAACCTGTAAATGTATATAGTGCTTAGAAAAAATTCAAAATCTAGCTATCTTTCCTATTCTTTTCTTTCTTAACCTAAAGATCCAACAAAATTTCTTATTTCGACTTATATTAAGAAATCTTAGCTTAGAATTTCCTTAATACCTAAGATCAAGTTAATTCTTTTCAAAAAATGGATCAAAATTTTTTTCTTTTTTCTTTTTTATATATATAAGAAACGAGAAACCTAGAAATCTAAAAGAAAAAGTCTAGAAAAATCCTATGTTAGTAAGAAAAGAGAAACTTAGGAAATCTAAAAGAAAGATTAAATTTTTTTTTTCTTTTTATCTTTTTTTTATAAGAAAAGAGAAACCTAGAAATCTAAAAGAAAAAGTCTAGAAAAATCCTAGGTTAGTATCTACCCCCATACATATCCCATGCATTGTCCTCAATGTATGCAAGAAAATAAACGCATGAAATGGGTAAAGAAAGGTGTCACCCCCGCCTTCGGCTTGGACCAGCGGTGGTGCTAGGTCCCACCGACTGTGATCGCTGCTGACCCTCCTCAATGCGGTCTAGGCGAGATGACTGCTCCCCAACCTGTTTCCGTAGTCGAATCTGCCCCCGAAATATCTTCTTCATGCCTCGCCAAATGGTAGACATGAAGGCGCGTGAATCAGCTGGGGGGTCCTATTGCCAAAAGGTCGGCTCATCCTCCTTCTCTAAAAGTTCCTCCGAAGAGGACTCCACAGGGACATCTTCGGACTGGACACCAGGAGTCCAGACCGCATGAAGACAACTATTGTAAGCGCTAGTCGCCCTCTCTTGTGCAACGAACACCCGATCATATGAGTCAAAAATTGTATCTGGTCCTACACAGACGATTGATCAAAACTGGGTGCGAGTACTTTGCGCCACGTGTGCTGGAGGAGTTGGTGATGATATTATGAAAAATGATCTTGTTAATACAGATAGTGTGCTGCCGAGTCATCAGGTCGTGTATAATCTGCAGCACCGGCCTGTTAAAGGAGGTCGTATGATCAAGCCCTAAAAAGTTGCGTTGAATCCAGCGACCAACGCAATGTACGTTTCTAAATGTAGTATTGGCTTTGAGCCCCCTATCTTGTTCCGTACAGCGAGCCCCCATGACAGTCATGTAATCGATTAAAGGTAGGGGGTCGCTATGATGTGGATTGCAAGGGACATGTGTGAGTTCTTCTAATAGAAGAAGCGTGATGATAATATCCCCAGTGGGCATGTGCACCAACATCTGGTATGTGTCAAAATTGATAGATTTGGAATCAATAAAATTGTAGAAAAGTTTGACGAGCTCAGGACAATAGTAAGACTCGTGATCTGAGTTATCATAAACTAATCTATACCAATCCCATACACGAATACGATCTAAAAATATATGACCATAACCGTTAACATCGCTAAGAATTCTAGCAAAATCTTTTTCAGCGAAAATAGATGGTGCCATGATGAATAATAGGAAGCAACGAGAAGGGATACGCAAACCTCCCCGGACTACGTGGGGGAAAAACTTAAATGAGATTGCAGAGAGCAATTTGTGATGGTAGCAGAGGTGGAGATTGTAGATCCTTGAATGTCAGACTGTCGCGACCACAGAGAAATTTGGCCGCGCTCCAGGAAAGTCGAAGGTGCCGCAGAGGCGCGGCAGTTGCCGTGGAAACACGGCTTTGTAGAGGGAGCAGAGGATCGGAAAATATTGGAGGGGCGGCGCTGCTGTGCTTGTTTCAGATCTGAGTTATGAAGTAGGGTAATGAGGAGAATACGGGCTGAGGGATATTTATAAGGGGCTGAGAAGGGCGGAATCCCCAAATTGCCGAAGGGGGAACTAGGAATTTACAACCCTAGGTTATTTAAAAAGAAAAGGGAGTGGAGGAAGAGATAAAAAAGCTAGGTGATATTTAGCACCTAAGTCCCAATTATTTTGTTTTTATATTATTTTTTATCTTTTTTTTTTACAAAGGAGGTTCCAAAATGATTTACAGGAGACATCGGGAAAAGTGTGGAGTTACGTGGTCACATATAGATTGGGTCACAAAGACCCAGTTCAATAACATTGTGTGACTCAGACTCCGTGGTGAAAAATGATTTTAGGCGTTAACCATTCACTTTGAAAGTGTTGCCATCTTTGGGACCGAAAATTTCAATGGCACCATGAGGAGAGACGTTCTGGACGATGTAGGGGCCTGACCACCTGGTTTTTAGTTTACCAAAAAAAAAGGTAGAGTCTAGTGTTATACAACAGAACTTTTTATCCTGAGACAAAATTTTTCCTATGAATTGATTTATCATGGAAAATCTTAGCTCTGTGTTTAGATATCCGAGCGTTATCGTATACATCATTTCGTAGCTCTTCTAACTCGGATATCTACAGCTTTCTCAAATCACCGACTTTGTCTAAGTCCAAATTCAGTTGTTTTAGTGCCCACATAGCACGGTTCTCTAACTCCACAGGCAAATGGCAGGGTTTTTCAAATACAACTCGATATGGAGACATACCGAGGACAGTCTTGTAGGCGGTCCGATATGCCCATAGGGCATCAATGAGTTTGATGGACCAATCCTTACGATTTTGTCCAACAGTTTTCTTCAATATCAGTTTAATTTGTCTGTTGGTGACCTCCACTTGCCCGTCCGTCTGAGGATGATAGGTCGTGGATAATTTATGAGAGATGGAGTACTTCCGCATTAGGGCTTCAAAAACTCGGTTGCAGAAATGACTCCCGTTGTCACTAATTATCGCACGGGGGCTCCGAAGCGAGAAATGATGTTTTCCCGTAAAAACTTGATGACAACTTGGTTATCATTTGTCCTAGTCGGAATAACTTCAGCCCATTTAGAAACGTAGTCTACGGCCACCAAAATGTATTGGTTGCCATAAGACAGAGAGAAGGGTCCCATGAAATCGATGCCCCACAAATAAAAAATATCTACCTCAAGTATTGGTGTAAGGGGCATCATGTCTTTATGTGTGATTCGACCCGTCATTTGACATCTGGCACAGAGCTTGCAGAAAGTATAAGCGTCTTTAAAGAGAATGGGCCAATAGAACCCACTCTGAAGGACTTTCTCAGCAGTCTTTCGTGGACCAAAGTATCCACCACAAGCCAGCTCGTGACAAAATGTCAATACGCTATGATGTTCATCCTCAGAAAGACACCTTCTAATTATCTGGTCAGGGCAATATTTGAATAAATACGGTTCATCCCAAAAGAAAAACCGTACTTATTTCATAAAGCGATACTTGTCCTGACCTGACCAATTTGAAGGTGTTTGCCCGGTTGCAAGGTAGTTTGCTATATCAGCATACCAGGGCTCTTTACACATCGTAAAGATGTGTTCGTCAGGAAAGTCTTCATTGATAGGTAAAGTCTCAATTGGTGCATTAGGAATTCTCGAAAGGTGATCTGCCACCACATTTTCAACGCCCTTTTTGTCTTTAATTTCCAAATCAAACTCTTGCAAAAGAAGTATCCATCGAATCAGTCTGGCCTTTGCATCCTTCTTTTGCATTAAGTATCTAAGGGTGGAGTGATCATTGAAAATCGTTGTCTTAGATCCTAGTAGGTATTGGCAAAATTTTTCCAACGCAAACACAACTGCTAAAAATTCTTTTTCAGTTGTCGTGTAATTTAGTTGGGCCTCGTTAAGCGTCCTACTAGCATAGTAAATCACGTGTTGCCTGTTATCAGTACGTTGTCTGAGAACAGCGCCTATGGCATAATCGGAGGCATCACACATGATTTCAAAAGGCCTAGTCCAATCAGGCGCTGAGATTATTGGTGCCGAAACAAGTCTGTGTTTAAGCTCCTCCCAAGCTTGTAGACACTCTTCATCAAATTGAAGGGTACATCTTTTCCTAAGAGATTTGTTAAAGGTCTAGTAATTTTGGTAACCCCTGAATAAATCTTCTATAGAAGCCAGCGTGCCCTAAAAATGATCTAATGTCTTTTAAGCTTTTTTGCTCAGGGAGCTTTGTTATAACGTCCATTTTCGATCTATCAACCTCAATTCCTTTGTGTGAAGCTTCATGCCCTAGGACAATTGTTTGCTTGACCATAAAGTGACACTTCTCCCAATTGAGTGTCAAGTTTTTCTCCATGCATCATTGTAAAACTAACTTAAGATGGTGCAAGCATTGTTCAAAGGAATTACCATAAATGAAAAAATCATCCATGAAAATCTCCAAAAATTTCTCCACCATGTCGGAAAAAAGACTAAGCATGCAACGTTGAAACGTTGCAGGAGCGTTGCATAGGCCGAAGAAAATTCTTCGGTATGCAAATGTTCCAAAGGGACAGGTGAAGGTAGTCTTGTCTTGATCCTCGGGAGCGATAGGGATTTGATTATATCCTGAATATCCATCTAGGAAGCAGTAATACTCATGTCCAGCTAGTCTCTCGATCATTTGATCGATGAACGGAAGGGAAAAGTGGTCCTTACATGTGGTAGCGTTTAATTTTCGGTAATCAATACAGACTCAAATCTTCGTTGGAAGACGAGTTTGTACTAATTCTTTCTTATTGTTTTCTACTACGGTAACCCCGCCTTTCTTTGGCACAGCGTGGACTAGACTAACCCACTAGCTATCGGATATGGGATAGATGATCCCATTGTCTAATAGCTTCAAAATTTCAGCTCTAACAACCTCTTGCATGATCGGGTTTAGTCTACGTTGTGGGTCACGTTTAGGTTTTGCATCTTCCGTCAAATGAATCCGGTGTTACACAATGGATGGACTGATTCCCTTTATATCAGCCATGGTCCAACCAATGGCTTTTCGATTTTTTCTTAATACTACAAGAAGATCCTCTTCCTGTTGTTCCGTAAGATGGAACACAATTATCATGGGAAATGCTTCCTTTTCACCCAAGTACTGATACTTGAGATGACTAGGAAGAACCTTAAGCTCGGAAGAGGGCACTTGATCTATCAATGGTTATTCCTTGTGTAAGGGATGGATAGGGGCTGCATCTGTTACCCACTCCACTGTGGATTCAATTATTTGATCAAGGTTGAAGTCATCAGACTCCAATTCAAATTCTTTATCAGATTCATATTCAATCTCCACTTCATGTTCACTTGCTAATCCCTCGATCAAGTTCACTTCAAATGACTCATTATCCAAATCTCGAGGTTGTTTTCCCAGGTGAAAAATATTTACCTCTTTTGTCATATCTCCAAAAGTTAGACGCATTGATCCATTCTTACAGTTGATGATTGCGTTTGCAGTGGTTAAGAAGGGTCATCCTAGAATGACAGGTGTCTGAGCTTTGGGATTATGTACGGGTTGCGTCTCTAGAACAATGAAATCCACAGGGTAAATGAATTCCCTGACCCGAATGAGAACATCTGTAATCTCCCCCTTTGGAATCTTTACAGATCGATCAGCCAGTTGTATAGTAACTCTGGTTGGATGGAGGTCGCCTAACCCGAGTTGCTGATACACAGAGAAAGGAAGAAGATTGATGCTAGCTCCTAGATCCAGTAATGCCCTATTTATCGTGGTCTGTCCTATAATACAAGAAATAGTTGGACTCCTTGGGTCTTTATATTTCACAGGAATTGGCCCAGTTAGCAACTCACTTATATTAGAAGCAAAGAAGACCTTCTTTGGGATATTAGTTTTACTTTTCTTAGTGCACATATCTTTCAAGAACTTGGCATATGAGGGGATTTATTGTATGGCATCAAGAAGGGGTACATTGATCTGGACCTGATTGAATATTTCTCTAATTTTCTCCATTTGAGCATTAGTCTTTTGATTTGTTAGCCTATTAGGGAATGGCACAATAGGCTTGTATGGTTGCTCATCTGCTTTGTCTTTATTATTTGATTTGGAGGTTAAAGGTTGTGAACTTGAAGATGGATCATTTGGTGGTACTGGAATAGGAGATGTTGACAATGATTTATTCAGAACGAGATGACTAGAAACCTGATTGTCTATCTGTTTTCCAGATCTCAAAATATGAACAGTATTACACTGACTTCGACCTATGTCTTCAGCTTCATGAATAGGGAAGGGTTTCTTAGGATTAGGCATTGGCTGGCTTAACAATGTTCCCTTTTGTCTTTCATTCAATGAGCTAGCCAGTTGACCTATCTGAACCTCTAACCTATTGATAGCCTGATTGTGGGTGTTCATTATTGAGGCCTGCGTTTTAGATAAGGTTTCAATCATTCTTTCCAAATCAGACAATTTCTTATCAGGATGATTTTGCGTTTGTTGTTGCTGATATGTGGGCTGGAAGTTGTGTTGGAAGCTTGTTTGAAAATTTGGTGGACTCTGTTGAAAACTGGGTTGATGAGACTGAGCAGGATATTGGTGTGGAAATGACTGTCTTGGCTGCTCATGACCAGACTGACTCCAAGAAAGATTTAGATGGATCCTCCATCCCAGATTGTATGTTTGGGATTATGAATTGTAATTCGGTCTGGTATATGTTGCATTCATATTCTCAGGGTACATTTGAGCTTGGTAGATGGGACACTCCTTAAACAGGTGGTTAAGGGCATGGCAGTAGGTACAATCTGGGTTGATCACAGGTGGTGGGTTGACCTGATTCACAGAATTTGATTCCCTAACCTCGAGCAGTTCTAGCCTTTTCATCAATTAAGTTATCTTTGCCTCAGCAGCTATAGAGGATTCAGTCGAATGCATACCAGCTCTGGAAGTGGTGGGATTGGTTTTCTCAGGACAAGACTCCCACTGAATGGTTTTTTCTGCTAAATCTTCAAAAAGATCCCAATCCTGATTCTCATCTTTCTTTAAAAATTTCCCTTGACACATAGTCTCGAGGAGTGTCTTAGTTTGATAATCTAGTCCTTCATAGAGAATTTGGCATTGTCGCCACTTCTCTATACCGTGATGAGGACATTGGGCTAGTAAATCTTTAAACCGTTCAAATACTTCCAGAATGGTTCACTTGATTCCTACTTAAATTGCATTATGTTTTTTCTGATTAGGGCCGTTTTGTGAATGAGATAGAATTTCTTAAGAAAGACTTTGACAAATTCATCCCATGTCGAGAAAGAACTGGCAGGCAGATTGTATAGCCACTTCTTGGCTATATCCTTAAGCGCGAAAGGAATGAACCTTAATCTAACAGTATGTTCCCCCAGTTGGAGAATTCTCATCATCAAGCATACTTCTTCAAACTCACGAATGAAGAAATATGCGTCCTCGGATTCTAGGCCATGAAATCTTGGGAGTGTATTTATGAATTGTGGCTTAAGCTCAAAATTGTTCCCAGTTGCTTCAGGTAAAAGAATGCATGAAGAAAGTGAAGTACGAATGGGGTAGAACTTGTCTTGGAGAGAAGTATTGTTAGCCATGATTGAACTTGTGTCAGGAGGTGGTGTTTGTGCAAGTGTAGAAGTCCTAACAAGTCTTGTTGAAATTGGGTCCCGATACCACTCTTGCATGTACAATCACAGACAACGTTCGCCAAGCAATCAAGCGAAAACGGAAAATAACAAACAAGAAAAAGGAAAAATAATCACAAGCTATCTAGGATATCTGGACCTAGACGACTCCTAACTGTTCGATGAACCGAAGAAGGTTGTTGCTCGAGCCAGACCACAGCTAATCAGCCAGGTGGGGTAAGATTGGTGGGAGGTATCCGCGCAGAAGCGACGGGCCTAATTAAGCCAAACCACCAGCCTTCGGGGTTTCGCCCCTCAATCTCCAACCTCAGACACTGATTTGACTGGAGTGTGAATCAAAAATAATTTTCAACCTCAGCTGGTCTCTTAGCGAGTCCGGATGTCCCTAGGGGCCAACGTCTATCAATTTTTATTTAAAAGCTTCGGATTGTGAGTGCATGGAATCTGATTTTTGGGCCAAGGAAGGATGATTAAATCCCCACCTTATCTTATTATAGGGTGGTGCCCTTAAGATCAATTTGTGCAAGTGTACAAGATAAACAAGATTCACTCAAAGCGATATAAATCAACCAAGAGATGAGTCCTATTCTAAATGCAATGCGAACGTACCTTGCTCCAGCACTCTTCAACAGTAAAGTAAATGAATTGAAAAGACACGTGCCTAAAATGCAAACGTCTAATCAATTTTTGAACTTTTCAACAAATGTTTTACTGTTCGTTTATTAGCAGGCTCCTGGTGATGGCATATAAGAATTAAAGTTTGCAGAAAACTATAATTTTGCAAAGCAAGCAGCCCTACAAAAAGTCAGTCAGTAGTGAACTCCTTTTTGCCGCGGATTCGCGACCAGAGCCGAGGAAACGCAGCAATCCAGAGAGTGCTTGGTCTCTGCTTTCTAGAACAGAGGCCCAAGACCACTTATATGTTAATGCAATCTTTTTTCCTGTTTTCCCTGACCTGTAACCTGCAACAGAGAAGAAAAATTCATTTTAGTTCCAAAAATTCAATAAAAATCGTTACTCTCCCCGGCAATGGCACCAAAATTTGTTCGGAAGGATTAATTGTATTGAGAAAGGGTTTAGAGTAAACCGTTGATGTCCGTGTACCGATGATCAAGAACTTCGAATGTATATGCAGGTTTACTTTGCTCCTTCCAAATCACCGTTCGTAGCATAAGCTAGGACGGGTCGTATCCGCAGGGAGGGTTAGCAATAGAAGCATTCAAGGTCTTTATATTGAAATCTTCGAGAAGAAAAATGAAAGTTCTTCTTTGTTTTAAGAAATGAAAAAACAAAACGAGGTGGAAGGTGAGTGAAAAATCATTGCGGGTTTTGTAAAAGAAAGGAAGAAACGAGAATAAAGATGGAAGGAAAACAGAGATATTTGAAAAGAGAAAGAAAGTTTTCAGAAGAGAGATTTTTTTTAAGAATGATATAAAGAGAAGCCATGACTAACTAACATTCTAATTTACTAACTTACTACTCTCGTTGGGGTGATGCATGCCTCATATTAATTCATCAGCAATGATGTGTCTTGCTTTACCAAGTCCTTGTATTGTCCCATGTCGAAGGTGTTTCTCATCTAGGTTAGGCTAGTTGCTGAAAAACACCTAGAGGGGGGGGTGAATAGGTATAAGTGCTAATCTAGAAACTAAATGCGCTAAATGCTGAAGCTTAAAACAAATTTGCAATCACACTTAATACAACCAACAAGTGTAGCCGAATTCCCCGTGAAGGACTTTGGACTAACTCCTCTTGATTCCCCTAGATAAGGGTTGAGGTGCTATATGAAGCTCTTGTGGTTAAGTATAAGTGAGGCACACACACAAGCAAGCCAAGCATATAAGGATGAACAATATGAAATAATGCAAGGCAACACAAGCAATATGAATGATATGAAATGAATGATGCTTTGTACAAATAAAAGAGAAAGAGGGTTTAGAGGCAATGGATCAAACACAAACACAATGATATGTTTCGAGGTTCGAGCCCCTAGCTCTACGTCCCCGCCTTCACCGAGAAGGATTTCTAATCCACTATACTCCCACCGAGGGAACCTCCACCGAGGAGGATTTGTTACAACAAAGGGAGTACCGAACTCCTCTCTCAAACACCGCCTCACAACCGAGGGTAGGCCCGTAGCCAAACAACAACCAATCCACCTCACACTTGAGGGATACAAACCAAACTCCAACTCCACCTCTCACTAGAGGGAGTAAACAACAATCTCCACCTCTACCAAAGAGGAAGCAAACCAATCACCCGATCAACCTCTACCAAAGAGGGATACAACAAGAGCAAGGGTGCTTACAACAAAGTGATTTCTTTCAACCACAAACAATCTCTCTTTCCTCTTTTTTACAAAACAAGATCCTAATAGAATAGGATAGATGATAAGCTCAAGTGTGAAAAAAACTAGGTGTTTGGAAAATAGAAACTCAAAGAAAAATACTTGAGAAAACTCTTGTAAAAGATAGAAAATGAAAGCCAAGACAAATCTCCCAAAATACTCTTTTCTTTGATTTTTTCAAAAACCTAAAACAAAATAAAGATGGATCTTTTTAGCACTTAAACTCTTTTGAAAACTTGTTTAAAACAATAGAGAAAGTCTGAAAATTTTATCTCTAAAAAACTTAGCCAAAATCCCAAAGAAATGGGTTTATATAGGCCAAACAGAAAACTAGCCGTTAGGCTGATCTGGCAGCCTGATAGGCTGGCGGTCGACCGGCCGGTCGACCGCCAACGGTCATAAATATGACCGTTGGGCAATCTCGGTCGACCGCCCGGTCGACCGCCCAGATACAGAGAGCAGAGCTCTCTGGTCCGGTCGACCGGTCGGTCGGCCGGCCCACTGTGCTGCCAGAGGTGCACAGCTCTGTGCACGTCGGTCGACCGCAAGGTCGACCGGCCCTTAGTGCGGTCGACCAAGCGGTCGACCGACCTAGCCTGTCAGCCACAATCTGGGTCAGAAACTGGGTCAGTAAAACATGTTAAACATATTTCTAAAAATCTTTTAAGTCTTTGTAAAAATACCCAAAATAGTTTTATCATTTTGCATTGATACATAAACATGTGATAAACATTTTAACTCAAATATCAAGCATATGAAACCATTTTTGTGTTTTATTATTTTTGCCAAAACCAATACTTGTATTTTATCAAACTTTGATTTTTCAATACATGAATAGGAAAGTCAAAATAAGTTTGTTTAAAAGTTAAGCATGCATGTATAGAATGAATCTACTATACATAAACCAATTAAACTTGTTTTGAACAATCTATTCATGAAAACAAATATCGGTTAAACTAAAAACCAAAAAATCATAAAACGTGTGTGTTGTGCACTTGAGCATATCAACTATACTAAGCTTTACAAATGGATCTGAAACACACTAAACTAAACTAGGATACTTAAGTCTTCTTGATGATCTTCCATCTTCAAGCCGACTCGATCCCAAACGTGATCCACCGAGTGCAAAGGTATGATCTTGATGCTCGGGCACTGGAATCATCATGTGAAAGCTTCCAAACTCCTCTTGTTGAAGCAATCACCAACTAATATCTTGCTTAATGATCTGAAACTAAAATCACAAGATTATTAGTAAACATAACTACATGAGTTAATCATCATCAAAACTAGAGAGGAAGGCCTCCGGGCCAACAATCTCCCCCTTTTTGATGATGACAAAACTCATGGAGTTATATATGCATGGATTAAAGTTAAGCTTCAAAGAAGCTCCCCCTTAACTCATGCATAAACAAATAAACAATAAATATGCAATGAATGACAATGCATAATCATGCATAAACAATAAAAGGCTCTAGATACCAATGAAATGTTCAAAAACAAAACATACTCTACATACCAATTAAAATTAAACTAAATTAAACTTAATATATGCAAAACATAAATATGTATATATAAAACTTAAACAAACTCAAAATCTTTCTCCCCCTTTTTGTCAATCATCAACAAAGGGTAAAAAACCAAAACAAAACAAAATCTTCTCCCCTTTTTAATACAAAGAAACAATCATCAATAGAGGGGTAAAAGCAAAACTAAATCAATAAATTTTTCTCCCTTTTTTTTGTTCGAAACAATGAATCAATAAAGGGTTAATAAAAACAATATTCTCCCCCTTTTTGTCTAAAACAAAAACAAAAACCAAATAGGGGTGACAATCAATTAAGGTACCAAATGAAAATATGTCAAAGGAGCATCTTGATACCAATTGAAAGTAAACATAGATCAATCAACAAATGGTATATGTGTTATACATTCATGAAGAGGAAGATGTGAAGCTTCCCTACATAGATACATTACATGGAGGAGGGATGACAAGCCCTAATTCACACAATGTACACTATGCAATGCATAAGAGGAGATGTGAAGCTCCCCCTATACACGTGTATCACATAAAGAAGAGATGTCAAGCTCCTCAATACAAGATACACTCATCATGAATCTATATGTAGAAGAGATGTTAAACTCTCCTTGCATATAGGCAATACAAATCAAAACTTTTGTATTTATTTATTTTTAAACAAAATTTTGAGATACCAATTTAAAACATTCAAATAAACATCTTGATATCAAAAGAGAGTATTTTTCTTTTTAAGTATATGATATCAATTTAAAATTTTTATTTTCTATCATAAAGTAAGGGAACAAAATACCAATTGAAATATGAAAATCGAGTTTTCTCCCCCTTTATGAAATACTAACAAAACACATGCATAAGCTTGTTAAAGAAACCAATTGAAAATTGAATCAATTGAAACGAAGTTGAAACTCAAGCTTTAGCATAAACAAAACATATATATATATATATATATATATATATATATATATATATATATATATATATATATATATATATATGTATGTATGTATGTATATATATATATGTATATATGTATGAAAAGTTAATACCAATTGATATTGATACTATTGGAATTGAAAGCATACATACATACAAACATATATGAGTATACAAGAAAGGTCAAAATTGATACCAATTGAAAGAATTTCAATGATACCAATTGAAACAACAATAATGATCAAGTGTATACATCATATAACTACCACCCAACTCATGTTCAAGTTTAAAATGATTTTCATTATAAAGCATATATGAGCATGATCGCCCATCCATCCGCCCGTGGATGGTAGGGGTTTTCAAAAAATAGATTTGAAAAATAAAGTGCGTTTGAAAACTCTACCAAAATGAAGAATATCGCAACTAGTAAAATTGAAAAACTTGTAAACTAGTACGAAATTCTTCAAGCAAGGAATAAAATAAAATTATTTTTCATGAAACATGAAATCCACATGATAATCAATACTCTAAGCCAATTAAGCATAAATATGACTCATGAAAACAAAACACATGAGTAAACAATAAATGTGAGTGTACAAATACAATGTGAAGATCATAATCATGAAAGATGGACAATAAGCTCATTATTCCTTGAAACATGAAAACATGAAAATCATCAAAACCATTTAATCTTCAAGGTATATGTCTGTCCTATACAAACTAAAGTATACATACATATCAAAACACAACGAGTCCACAAAGATATATGCATGAAGGCACGTGGCTCAAAAGGATGTATATGTATAAACAATAGTTTGGATAAAAGGGACATATACATGAAGTTAAACATAAACATATGATCATAAAACAAAACCAAAATGGGAATACAAGTTTAAAATGCATGGATCATCAAAACTAGACTATACTAGCACATCTAATGGGAACAAATAAGCATTCAAGTACAAACATATATAGATTTATTTGTGACCCACTATATGCACAAATATATACCTAGTCTTAATGAAAACTAACATTTAAACATATATTCAAATCATGAAGCATAAAACAAGATATAAATCAAGATGACAAACATAAACATGATTATTATGTAAATTCACATGTTATTAAAGCTATGATAAACATGATAGCTAAACAAAGGTGAGAACACAAAAATAATGGTCCATATTAAACATGGGTGTCTCAAAAGGGCTATACATGTATGTCAAGAGTCTAATAATCAAGGCATTGACATAATAATCTATAAACATCAAAACATGCTATATATAATAAACATGAAAAGCATGCAAACATAAATAAGGAGTAAGAGACCGTTACCAAAACCTATGAGGCAACTCTCCATGTCTCCAAAACATGGTGGTCTTCCCACCAAACCTTCCCTTGAAAGTGATGCATCCAAATGGTAATCTTTAGGCTCGGAACGCATCCACTCCAAGGTGCCGCTACTCTCACGTCATGTGAGAGCCCAAACCTACATCATAAACAAGATGGGTGGTCTTTGGTACCCACAACTTTTTGGGTCCATGGGGGTTAGTACCTTCTCTAACCCAAACAAAATTATTTGCTAAATTTGAAACATGTATTCTATCATAACAAAATTTAGCAAGGTGGCCCTTACGTCCACAATGTGTACAAGTGTACACATGAGCATACAATGTGTGATGGTGGTGACCGTGGGAAGCATGTGTATGCCGTGGAGGGTGTGCATGAATAGATGGAACTTGTTTCTTTCGAAACAAAGACTCCAATCGTGTATGGCTCTTGGCACATTGGCTCAAGGTGGAGCCCAAACAAACAACCTTCTTCTTAAGCATGGATGTATCATTATCAATCAAAGAAGAAGTGTGGCATGCAATAGGTGAAGTGTGTGATACTACCCTAGCATGGCAAACATGAGAAGAAATATCATTTTTCAAAGATTTATTTTTATTTAAACAAATTTCTAATTCTTTTGAAATAAAATCAATTTCTCTTTTCAAAGAATCATTTTCTCTTAAAATAAATTCAACTTTTGAAGACAAAACATCATTATTCTTCAAAAGAGTTTCACAATCATTTTTAGATTTTAAAACTTTGTTTTCTTTTAGTGCAAGATCAAGTTGAGATCTCAATGAATCCCTCTCATTAGAAATCTCCTCTTTTTCTTGCAAAATATTGTTAAGTCTAGAAATCAAATTTTATTATCATTGTTAAGGCCTAAACTTTTCTTTTTTAAAATATTATATTTTTTATTAATTTTTCACAAACTATAGATAGTTCTTCATTTAAAGCATGGGGATCAACAAAATCATTACATGAAGAACTAGCATCATCATTATCTAGTTGAGATTCTGATTGTACCTCAAGAGAGTCATTCCCTTGGACCATGTGGCATTGAGACTCGGATTCTCCACTAGATTCCTCCAGTTGATATGGCATTTGAAGCTTGGAGGTGGTTGTCAACATGTTCCACACTGCAAATGCGAAATCAAAGTTAGAAGCAAGCATAAGATATTCTTTAGATAGCGTGCTTCTAATGGCCTCAAGGGCTTGTGCATTGGCCCCTATATGCTTGCTATCACTAAGATAGGATTCCTTGGTAATGGCAAGGTGAACCTTATATCCTAGGGTTTGCAAATAGAAGAACATCCTAGTCTTCCAAACAAGAATGTTAAAGGGTCAAACATAGGTGGGGTCATGAAGTCCATGGGTCCAAACTATATGTGTGCAAACAAGCAAATGCAAATGTAGATTAGCAAACCAAGATCTCACTCCTAGGATGTTAAGCCTAAAGTATCAGGAGCGTAGGCTCTGATATAAATTGAAAAACACCTAGAGGGGGGGTGAATAGGTGTAAGTGCTAATCTAGAAACTAAATGCGCTAAATGCGGAAGCTTAAAATAAATTTGCAATCACACTTAATACAACAAACAAGTGTAGCCGAATTCCCCGTGAAGGACTCTGGACTAACTCCTCTTGATTCCCCTAGATAAGGGTTGAGGTGCTATATGAAGCTCTTGTGGTTAAGTATAAGTGAGGCACACACACAAGCAAGCCAAGCATATAAGGATGAACAATATGAAATAATGCAAGGCAACACAAGCAATATGAATGATATGAAATGAATGATGCTTTGCACAAATAAAAGAGAGAGAGGGTTTAGAGGCAATGGATCAAACGCAAACACAATGATATGTTTCGAGGTTCGAGCCCCTAGCTCTACGTCCCCGCCTTCACCGAGAAGGATTTCAAATCCACTATACTCCCACCTAGAGAACCTCCACCGAGGAGGATTTGTTACAACAAAGGGAGTACCGAACTCCTCTCTCAAACACCGCCTCACAACCGAGGGGTAGGCCCGTAGCCAAACAACAACCAATCCACCTCACACTTGAGGGATACAAACCAAACTCCAACTCCACCTCTCACTAGAGGGGGTAAACAACAATCTCCACCTCTACCAAAGAGGGAGCAAACCAATCACCCGATCAACCTCTACCAAAGAGGGATATAACAAGAGCAAGGGTGTTTACAACAAGTGGTTTCTTTCAACCACAAACAATCTCTCTTTCCTCTTTTTCACAAAACAAGATCCTAATAGAATAGGATAGATGATAAGCTCAAGTGTGAAAAAAATTAGGTGTTTGGAAAACAGAAACTCAAAGAAAAATACTTGGGAAAACTCTTGTAAAAGATAGAAAATGAAAGCCAAGACAAATCTCCCAAAATACTCTTTTCTTTGATTTTTTCAAAAACCTAAAACAAAATAAAGATGGATCTTTTAGCACTTAAACTCTTTTGAAAACTTATTTAAAACAATAGAGAAAGTCTAAAAATTTTGTCTCTAAAAAACTTAACCAAAATCCCAAAGAAATGGGGTTTATATAGGCCAAACAGAAAACTAGCCGTTAGGCTGATCTGGCAGCCTGACAGGCTGGCGGTCGACCGGCCGGTCGACCGCCAACGGTCATAAATATGACCGTTGGGCAATCTCAGTCGACCTCCCGGTCGACCGCCCAGATACAGAGAGCAGAGCTCTCTGGTCCGGTTGACCGGTCAGTCGGCCGGCCCACTGTGCTGCCAGACGTGCACAGCTCTGTGTACGTCGGTCGACTGCAAGGTTGACCGGCCCTTGGTGCGGTCGACCGACCTGGCCTGTCAGCCACAATCTAGGTCAGAAACTGGGTCAGTAAAACATGTTAAATATATTTCTAAAAATCTTTTAAGTCTTTGTAAAAATACCGAAAAATAGTTTTATCATTTTGCATTGATACATAAACATGTGATAAACATTTTAACTCAAATATCAAGCATATGAAATCATTTTTGTGTTTTATCATTTTTGCCAAAAACCAATACTTGTATTTTATCAAACTTTGATTTTTCAATACATGAATAGGAAAGTCAAAATAAGTTTGTTTAAAAGTTAAGCATGCATGTATAGAATGAATCTACTATACATAAACCAAGTAAACTTGTTTTGAACAATTTATTCATGAAACAAATATCGGTTAAATTAAAAATCGAAAAACCATAAAACGTGTGTGTTGTGCACTTGAGCATATCAACTATACTAAGCTTTACAAATGGATCTAAAACACACTAAACTAAACTAGGATACCTAAGTCTTCTTGATGATCTTCCATCTTCAAGTCGACTCGATCCCAAACGTGATCCACCGAGTGCAAAGGTATGATCTTGATGCTCGGGCACTGGAATCATCATGTGAAAGCTTCCAAACTCCTCTTGTTGAAGAAATCACCAACTAATATCTTGCTTAATGATCTGAAACTAAAATCACAAGATTAATAGTAAACATAACTACATGAGTTAATCATCATCAAAACTAGAGAGGAAGGCCTCCGGGCCAACAGTTGCCTCCTTGAATCATTGGCTCTCTATATAGATTTTCAACAGTGGAACAAGGATAGTCACTCTTAAAGATGCTAAGAAACATACAAGAGTCATTAGTCCATTAAAGCTATAATAAAGCGAGCATGAAATAAGAAACTTGTAATGTAGTCATTAGAATAGTGAAGTGCTCCATCTACATGTTCCATCAAGGCACTTGTTTTAAAGACAAGGCTCTAAGTGAGGCTCACATGAATCATATGGAGGGGGAACATAGCATTTACAAAGAATAAAAAGCAACTCATCTTCATTGGAGGTAAAATAGACTTGTAGTTTGCAAGACAAAGGAAGAAAGCGTCCAATGAATCATATAAAGTAGCAATCACCAAAGAGTTAGTAGTTAGTAAAATTAAAAGTTAGTTAGTCATGTTAATGAATTAGCTAGACATGGAAATAAAGAACAAGCAATAGTTCATTGTAGACATTAAATAGAAGAAAATAAAAGCTTAAAGAAAATAGTGCACTAGAATAAGAAAAGATTGGAAGATTGGAAACTTGATCCTTGTATTGCGTTGTCACCGTCTCTAATTACAAAGATTTCTCACTCTCACTCTCTCTTTTCTGGATTCTAGAAGGAGAAAAAGAAAATTACATAAGAGACTAAAAGAAAACGTAGAGAAATCCTAACAATTTCCTTATAAACAATGCTCTTTTCTCCTCCCTGATTACAGAGGCCCTAGGGGTCTATTTATAGTCTTCATGAGAAGAAGTCATCCCATTTCAGTCTCCGGATCAAACGCTGAAGTAACGGCCAAAAGATTGTCGTGGGTCCGCGGCATGTGCCGCGTTTCCGCGGTCGTTTCTTGGCCGCTGCGCTAGCGGATTTTTATATGCCTTTCTGTTGTATCTCGTATCCTCAGTGGATCTTCTAGAAACGGAGAATACGCTTTGGGAACTGTGTAGATCTGGGCTTTCTTCCTGTGGGCTTCTAATTAATTCTTTAATTCCTCAAAAATCATAATTCTTGGGCCTCCTTCTCCATTAAACATTGGACCTGAAAAAAGGAGAGAAAAAGTAATAAAAGTTCAATATTTATTCAGATAAAGCATAGCATGGTGGTAGAAAATGATGCATAAATGACTCCAATCAGTTAGTGGCCCAAGGTTATACTCAAGTCAAAGGTATCGATTTTGAGAAAACTTTTGCACCCGTAGCACGGCTTGAAGCCATACGGATGACACTTGCATTTACTTCATATAAAGATTTTAAATTTTTTCAAATGGATGTAAAAAGTTCTTTCTTAAATGGATTTATTGAAGAGGAAGTGTATGTTGAACAACCCCCCGGTTTGTTGATCCTACACATCCAGAATTTGTTTTCAAACTAGACAAAACTCTTTATGGTTTAAAACAAGCCCTAGGGCTTGGTATGAAAGACTTTCTTCATTTCTTATTTCAAATGGTTTTAATAAAGGAAAAATAGATACTACTTTGTTTATCAAATATGTTGAAAATGATATACTCATAGTTCAAATATATGTTGATGATATCATATTTGGTTCTACTAATGAAAATCTTTGTAAAGCTTTTGAATCATGCATGAAGGAGGAATTTGAGATGTCTATGATGAGCGAGCTTAACTACTTCATTGGTCTCCAAATCAAGCAAAGGAAGGATGAGATTTTCATCAATCAAGCCAAGTACACGAAAGAACTTATCAAGAAATTTGGGCTTGAAGGGGCTAAGACAAGCAAAACTCCCATGACTACCACCACAAAGCTTGACAAAGATGAACAAGATATAAATGTAGACATTAAACTTTACCGTAGCATGATTGGTAGTTTGTTGTATTTAACGGCTAGTAGGCCAGATATTATGTTTTGTGTATGTCTTTGTACTCGATTTCAATCGTGTCCTAAAGAGTCCCATTTGATTGCGGTAAAACGCATTATTAGATACCTTAAGGCCACAATTGAAATGGGTTTGTGGTATCTGAAGACCGGACAATTTTCTATGACGAGTTTTTTGGATGCCGACTATGCGGGTTGTAGAGTGGATAGGAAGAGTACAAGTAGAACATGTCAATTTCTCGGTAATTGTCTTGTTTCATGGTCTTCCAAGAAATAAAATTCGGAAGCCCTCTCAACCGCCGAGGCGGAGTATGTTACGGCGGGGCTTATTGTGCACAAGTCCTTTGGATGAAACATACTCTTCTTGACTATGATTTGCATTATGACCATATTAAAATATTTTGTGATAATATTAGTACTATTCATATGACTAAAAATGCAAATCAACATAGTAAGACTAAGCACATTGATATTCGATATCACTTTCTTAGAGATCATTATGAGAAAGGTGATATTGAAATTGATTATGTTTCTACCAATTTTCAACTTGCCGATATTTTTATAAAACCACTAGACTATAATAGATTTTCTTTTATTTGTGGTGAATTGAATGTTTGTATTATGGATTCATGAAAAAAAAAAATTCAAACAATGTTTACTCTTTTGATGCATGACAAAAAGGGAGAGAAAAAGTTTTGTTTTTCGTTTAAGTTTTGAGTTATTGTTTTGATGTTTTCTTTTTCATACTGTTCATTCATGTGTATAGTTTTCTTTTTCATACTATTCATTCTACTATTCATTCATGTGTATAGCCATTCATATATATAGCATGATATAGCATGATTTGAAGGGGAGCCTCCAAGCTCCTTTCCTATTTTTTGATAAATAACTCATATGTTTTGTCATCATCAAAAAGGGGGAGATTGTTGGCCCAATGTTACAATCACCCGGTTTTGGAGCTTTGATGATTACAAAACATATATAGTTATTTGTACTAATCATATTTTAGTGTTTAAGTGTGTTTCAGGATTCTAAGAATTCAAGATGTTTTCTTCCCAAAAAGAAGGTATTTTGACTCAAGTTGACTCAATTTAGGATCAAGGATTCAAGTTATTCAACATTGCATATGGAGAAGCCCATATTGAAGATCTTATAGTCACTTAGAACCAATGTAAGAATTAGTAATGTTAAAGAGTTAAGTTATGATAAATTGGTTCAAGAAAACTCACACACACATTTTTACTTTCCAAAAAATACAAGTTTTGTTTTGTTAGTTGGCTTAGGTACATGTTTTGATTGATATACATGTCTCAAAATATTTCATATTTTACATCTAGTTTAAAACATGTATTTCATCCTCTATAGCATGTTACTTAAACTTTAAACCATTTTAAAATATTTTAAAAATTATTCAAAGTTCAAAATTCTTTACTTATAAATACTATTTCAGGCCTAACGGTCGACCGAAACTATTTCAGGCCAGATCGGTCGACCGGGCCTTGTGGCCTTGGGCGTCCACGTTTGTGCACGTCTACCGATCGACCGGGCCAGTCGACCGACAGACCTTGCGGTCGACTGACCTTCGACCGACTGCAAGACCCTCAGTCTCGGGTTTTATCGGTCGACCAGCCTCGTCGACCGACAGTTCAAAAATTTATTTTTGTTTAGCCTGCGGTCGACCGACCGGTCGACCGAAGCCAACGGCTCTTTTGCCATGTAGTCTACCAGTCGACTGGTCCGGTCGACCGCCAGCCGCCAAAGAGCCCCAACAACTATTTCTTGAAATCTGTTTTTGATTTTGATATATCTTTCAGCTATTTCTGATTTTTTGGTGGCTATACCCTACCCTAATGACCTAGTATTCATTATGGATGATATGAATTCACTCTCTATAAATAGAGGTCATTGGTTATGTGTTTAAGAAAAGAAAAATTCCCATAGTTTTTAAGTTTCAAAAGAAAAGAAAAGTTTTCTTTCTTTCATTCTCAAAAGTGCTTTTTTGGTTAAAGTTTTCAGTTGGTTTACAAGCTATACTTCTTTACAACTGAAATTTTTTCACTTCACTTCTTGAGCCAAAATCATCTCTATAAGAAGTTGTAAGAGAGAGTTTGTGGTCTTTTGATCACCAAGTGACTTGTATTTTCTAGTGTTGAGATCCCTCTTGTGTAGAGGTTGGATTGGTTGGAGTTGGGTACTTCGGTCTTGTGTGGACCAATCCCCTTGGGTGTAAAGGTTCCGATGTAGAAATTCCCTTTGCGGATTTAGTGAAAATCCTTCACGGTGGTGGAGGCGGGGACGTAGAGCAGTGACTCGAACCTCGTAACAAATTACTTGTGTTTGCGATTGGTTTCCTTATTGTTTTTCATTACTTTACATTTCTAACTTGTGATACCACTTGCTTGCACTTCATTATTGTACTCATTTCATTTATTTGCATTTTCGGTGTTTACTCATTTCAACAAGAAAGCAATTACGCGCCTCAACTCATAATCTAGAGGAATCAAAAAGGAGAAGTTGTAGAGCCCTTCACGGGGAATTCGGCTTCAATTTCTTGTTTTGAGTGACTGTTTGCATCATTCATACTTACTTGTTTAAAAAGATCACTAGATTAGCATTAACACCTATTCACCCCCCTCTAGGTGTTTTTCAGTTATCATATGCAATCTGTGCAGGTAGCTTCCAGCTTTGAACCTTCATGAAATTTTGTCGCATCAGGGACATAATGGACTAAGCCTTGAATTAGGTCTCTTTATCAAGAATTGACAAAAACACACATAAAATGCTTACAGTATTGGGTCACAGGGTGGAGCGTTATGGTCATGCTCACATACCGACTCATAAGAGTTTCTAGGGTCAGCCCTGCCCCCCAATCACGATGGACGGTTTCTCTCACATACGTAAGTCCTCAAAAGATATTTGTGATCAAAATGATACCTCCCACACTACATGTGTTGGACTTATTAAGAACATAAGCTCAACCCAACCGATCGCATCATATAAGCACTGTCATCATAGGAATGAGATAGTAGCTATAATAGTACAAATCATAAATGTATCTAGTGGTACAAGTAGGATTGTAATCTCCAAGGTTAGTATTATACATAAGAATCACCAGTCTAGCTTGTTTCTGTCACATTGAACCTATTTCACTGTACCAGCTCACAAATCAAGTAGGTTGGGTTGCTACTGTCGGTGATCTTTACTGCAGGGCTTAACATCACCCCCTCGATGATTCTAGGACTATTCTCCTAGATAGGCCCTTTATCAAAAGTGGACTTTTTAAGGTCCAGAGTCATGTATATGACTTAAAACCTTTTCATATGTTTTATATTTTGATGCAAACATTACTGCCCATCTTATGAAAAGCTCCCATCTTCCAATTTGGGAGATATACAATATTTGATCATGAGATAACATTCAAATATAAATTTATATCATTATCATTGCAAAATAAAATAATATACAAAGTATGTAACAAATGTATTATCAGATACATAAAGCATTAACATTTGCATTATCATCAGAATCACATGCGCAATTTAGTTTTCATTCTCAATGTCATTATCAGTAAAGAATGATAATGAAAGTTCTAGAATATATAGAACTAATATCTTCTTACCTTTGTAAACTGATAATGCTTAAAGATATAATACCATAATTTGATCATAAGAATGGCTGCATGTTGGTGGCTGACTATATAGCCTACCTTCCGAACTTGCCTCACCATTACATATTCTTAATCTCAAATTGAACTTTTCATCCCATAAGCGTATCATCATTTATAAATTCTTTATGTCATGTTATACATGTAATTTTCAATTGTAAGATTAAATTGATGAGTAAGATAAACTGATCATACGAGCACAAATGCTTCTTGTTCCCACGAGTATGCCACACATTTGCTTTTGCTGCTCATTCCTTTGAATTGGAGAACAAACAACAAATAAACTTTAATATTTGTTAGTGAGATTTAAACAAATATTAAAATTGAGCTCTATTTGAAAATATTTAATAAATCAGATAATTGTCAATCTGTAATTTAAAGTGCTTAAAATATGCAATTAAAGAATTGTCTGATAAATTCTATCATTTCATAAATAAGACATGATATGATATGAAATGAAATAATATGAAAGCATCTATTAATCACATGTGTAATGCTCAAAATATTAACAATCATGAATTAGTGATTAGTTCTGTTTTTACTTCTTTCAAAATTTCTTCTATTAAGGAATTGCATAATGTTATTATCACTGTATTCAGCTTAAGCTCATATAATCTTATCCTCACATTTGGAACAACCACATTCTAGCCCTATTTGTGAATTCTAATTCACTAGTTAAAAGATCAGATAAAATGTGAAGTTGAAGGCATAGGGACTAGTTTTTCTGTACCACATCATTAGTGAAAGTGATATGTATAAAGAATCATCATAGGTAAAAATATATAAAGATATTGGTATTGATATAAAATTATTCTTTACCATAGTTTCAGTTTTGTCCTTCCAGCACCTGATTTTTCTTTCAACAAAAATTTTTGATAACCAATAGCATTATTAATCAGCCTATGAGGTACTATTTTTAAGTAGCATGCATTAATTTTAAGCAAACACATGATCCTCTTTCTCCCATTTTCAAGAAATATTAGCATATTTTTATTTTGTTATGAGAAAATCAAAGTGAATAACTGCATATACATAGCATGTGCAAATAAACACGACAGGTTACTGTAATTTATTTCATATGGAAAATAACAATTAAAACAAACAACTGCAAAGTAAAGAAATGAGTACTCACGGGCATGAGTATTAGTTACTAATAATATCTCAACATATTTAAGCTATTATATGAAATGTTGGGCAAAAAATAATAATGAAAACTTGGTGCTTCCCTCAATTCTGAGTTATTTGAATTATATACAGGAATATGCCTTTGAAACAGTCAAAACATAATTGAATAATATTAAGATTACCTGCAATTCAGGTACTATGTGGCAAAAACAAATAATAATATTACCCACAAAAGCAAATAAAGTCATAAACTAAACATGCCAAATTATATATATAAAAAAACTGCTATCTATAGAAGAATTAAGTTAAAAAGAAACAATAACCAGTTTTAATATAACCATCTTGGTAGCCAGACACTTTCTCACTATTATGTTGGATGTAAAAGATGTAAATTTTCAATCTTACAGCTGAAAAAAATAACTTTTCTCATGACGTAATAGTATTAATGCTTAGGGTGAGCTTATTGTTGCTATTGTAGAAAGTACAAAATAATTTTTTTTCCATTTTTCTTAGATCCAAAAGTTATAAGATTTTTTCAAAATATTGGATACTCGTAGTGGAAGAATATATGGATTTAAAATAGTGACTTTGCTTCGTAATCAAAGAACATAATTATATAACTTAGAATATCTAAAGTAAAAATTTCAAATATCACATTTTTTTTGGACCAATACACTTTATCTAACTGAAACAATAATCAACGAATTCTCTGATACCCCATAAAAGCTAACAAAACACTACCTTAAAAAAATAGGAAACATATATAATAACTATTACAAAAGTATAATATCAATAAACAGATTTAATGCACTTGAGTAAAGATATCTCAGATAAGTAAAAGTAACAATAATAAATGAGACAAAAATTGTTGAGCCTAAAAACATTACTCACATAATACTACTATTTAGGTGGATAAAAGCAAATATAAACAAACTTAAACAGTGCGAATAAATTTCCATATGCCATTTAGATTGGGAGATTTTTGCATCCAAAATTAAAATAACAAATAATTTAATAAAATAAATATAGGAACAATATTACTGATCTCGGAGAAGGCGCGTGGTCACTGCGCTAAAAAGCATATCGCCAACCTCATGCAATCAACCAAGGCAGATGTTCCCCTTAACGGTACCACCCCTCTCTGCCGATGTCCCTTGCGTGCACAACCACGAAGGAGAGGTGACCACAAATTGTATGCAATGACCAGATTAAGATTGAAAAAGAAGTTTTATAAGAGAAAGAGGAAAGCAAGAGAGAAATTCTTTTTTCATAATTCTCTTTTTTTTCTACTTTCACTGATGTTGGTATAAATAGTTAGAAGCTTAGCTCTTACCCAAACAACTAACCCCACAAATTATGATAAATAACCCCATTAACTATGCTAACTAACACATTAGTGAAGTGATTGTTAGTGAACAAGCCAAGTTAGTTATCTATGATTTCAATCTTTTTTATAATTTTAATAAAAATTTCCAACATAACAGATCTACTTGGCCTTATAGACTACTCTAAACACTGAACTGTTTATAGCACTCCAAACCATGTGTACCACCCAAATGGCATCATCATATGCTCAACTTTCACTTGGTGTATATCCCATAGCACTCTTATGGTCGATATGTCAACCATACATCCTGGGATTGACCCTGATAATGCGGAGAATGCCCCCTAGAAGCACCTGCTTTATGCCTTACTTCCATCATCATTACAACCACAACTTCTATATCAAGAATTGATTTGCTTGACTCATTTGTAGTTAAACTGTCTTCTATGGCTTCTTTGATAGAACATGATAGGATATTTAAGCTTATTATTCAATCATCTATTAGTATCTAAATGGTTGTGATTCATCTTAAATATAGGTTTCAGCCAATCAACGGTCGCTTATGTAGCTTGGGAGATATGGAAAGCTTGAAATGACTTTTATCTTTAATGAATCTCACTGTAATAGCAAATTTGTATGGTGAAGGCTATTAATCTAGCTACATAGCTTTGGAAAGCTCTTGGAAATGAGATTCAATTGTACGAGTCCCGGGGTTGTCTTGAGTGGTCTTCACTCCCCTCAAAACACCCAGGCCTTGTGATTTGGCAACTCCCCGCTCGTGATTAGATTAAGGTTAACTTTGATGGAGCATTATCCACCATGTCAGATAACGGAGGCGCTGGCTTTGTCTCAAGGGACTGTGGTGATTTACTCCTGGCATGTAGCACTCTATTGGTGGGTGTATTGGTGTCACTGGCTGAGATCACTGGTGCCTGAGCAGGTCTCAAATATGTTGTCATGGAGCTAGGGGCTAAGAAAGTCTGGTTGGAAGGGGATTCTAGTTGTGTGGTCCAATGGATAAATACTAGGAAAGGTCATGGAGGTTATTCTAAAGGCCTCGTTTGGGATATTAAGGTGTGAACGGAGCTAATTGAGAACTTCCCGTGCGCACATATATTTCGAGAAAGGAACATGGTTGCAGACTACATGGTAGGTGTTGGATCTAAAAAGCATGTCGTTCAGTATGCTAGGTACCCTATGCATGAGGACATCAGGTCTATTGTGAATGAGGAGAGACTAGAGAGAAGTTGTATGAGGAGGGATTAAAACCCTTTCCTCCTATCAAAAGATTAAGTGTGTGTGTGTGTGTGTGGTGTGTGTGTGTGTGTGTGTGTGTGTGTGTGTGTGTATATATATATATATATATATATATATATAGAGAGAGAGAGAGAGAGAGAGAGAGAGATATGTCCCCAAGGTGGCTTAGTGGAAAGTCATTGGGTTTGCTCCCCAAGTGGCTTTGTTCAAGGCTCTTGGTGGACATATTTCGCCCCCGAGCTTCAGCTCATGATTTATCATGTTCCGTGGTGGGAAACTCTCTACGGGACCCGTGGGATTAGGCGGGGATCACATTCGTTGTGGGCCCCGGATACCCTGATGGATTCAATATATATATACATAAAAATGTACCTCAGCCGCCAGCTGAGAGAGCCTATCACCCGGCGGTGACGTGGCGCAATCTGTGTCACAGAACTGGGTAATCTTCATAAAATCTCACTTTTGAAAAAACTTAAATTACTAAAAGACCATGCTTTTAAAAAATGATAGTTTTTCTTGGGATGAGTTTTATATTCTCTATCATTATTTTCTCTCTCTAAAAGTCTCACGCGGACTTTCAGATCTGAATTTTGAATTTACAGACAGCCTCGATCTTGGAAAAGCGAGATCAGATCTTGATTTCAGTTCGCAGACATCCTTGATCGCTGTTTTTATCTATTAGGTCTCTCCATCTCGATCAGTTATCTCCATCTCTCCATCTCGATTAGTTATCTCCCTATATCAGATCTCTCTCGCCCTGTCATTTTTTGATATTGAGCCCCAATTATAATTCATATCCACCACCCCATTTCGCCGCCGACCTTGCCCATTTTTTCTCTAACTGAATATGAATCATGTCTCTTCAAGTGCAACATCATCAACGAACGAAACAAATGCAGTAAGAGAGAGAACTTTTTGATGCTGAGAACAGAGGTTAAATTTTTCAGATTATGTATTATTTATATCATTGTTGTTCGCAATCTTCACTGAAAAAATTATTATGTTTATATTGAGATTGCGACATGCATTCGCAATTGCAATATTGATATAAAGAATTCGACCTTGGTCGCTATTCTCATCAACAATCTTTAACTTTTTCTATAGTGATAATGTGACCTTAATCGCAATTTTAAAGTAATTTGAATAGTTATTTATTAATTTTTTTATACGCAGATATTATATTTTTTTAGGAATGTGACTAAGCTCATAGTGGTTAATAAAATAAATTTTCAATTGTTATAAACTGCGACCTTAATTGCATTCCTCAATTATATCAGGTTTGCGATCTTAGTCACAGTCTTATATTAGATCAATGTTGTATTCTTAATAACAGTCATATTTTTTTTTATTAGTAATGCGAGCTGAGTCGTATCCTTCCTTATTGTTGTCTTTTAATCCAATAAGTTTTGCATTGTTTGTAAATGAAGTGAATTTATATTTTTTGTAGGAAATCAATTTGCATGGTGACATGTCTGAAAGCGAAATAAATTCCCACAGCAGTAACAATAAGCATTGTAGGTGACTGTTGAGATTTCGAAGATTGAATAAAAAATAATTAATTGAAGCATTTATGGTGAAAGAAACCCAAGACTACTTTTTTCAGAATTTTATGAAATGAATTACTAACCCCAAGACTACTTTCTTTCAAATATTTAATTTTACTATGTTGTATCACTTTACTTTATTTTCATAAATCTTACTATTGTTTAAGAAGGACTACGACTAAGGTCGTAATAATAGAGTAGATAGAATTTTGATGACTGTGACTATGATCGCGGTCGTAATATAGAATTGAAAGTTATGTTATATGAGAATTGCGATCATGATCGCAGTGCTAACCTAGTTTGATAATATCAGAATGTATGTGTACTGATGTACAATGAGAATTAAGTATTTTTTAGTACATAATGTGACCATAATCGCAGTTCATTTAAAATGGCATGAGTTATAAAACAATATGACTCTCAATGTTTGTAGTACATGAATATATTTGTCATAAAATTATTACGTAAATTATACAATATATATATGAGGAATGCGACCATGATCACTGTCTTTATAAAACCACTTTTTTTTAAAGTTTTACGAACACTGCGAATTAAAAAGCATGAAAGATACATACTTGTACATGTAATTGAAGAACATTTTCAGAAAAAAGGAAATTCTATTTATAACATATTATATGGTCAGAAAGAGACCTTACAAACGTGAGCATTAAAAACTCTAAAAAAAGATAAAATAAGTGATTATCAAAGAACAGAAAATACTAGCTCTCGTCATCACCATCATAATTAAAATTGTCTTCTTCATTCTCCTCATCTTCCTCTTCCTGCTTGCTTTCCTCTTCTTCTCCTCGTCGACCTCTTCGCTTTCCTCCCCTTTTGAAGAGTACTTTGGTTCGTCGATAAACTCCTAGAATGGGTCGCCTATATAAAGTTCTTCCTCCAATCCGTATTAAGAAGAACCTTCAAAGGACATGCTGGAAGAAAACGTGCCTTCAGTATCAGAGGATATGCTTTTATCAAGTATGTCTTCTTCAAGTGGCATGGGAATAAGATCCTCACCATGCCCCCAAAAAAGTTGATCCTCTTCATGAAGAGTAAGATCATAAGCAGCATTACTTGACAGAAGAAGATAGTCAAAAGGAGAGTCTGAATTGTTATCAGATTCACTAGACTTCCCTGTAGAAAGAGGACCGGTGAGGGAATGAGTGAAATTGGAATCAGATTGTTCAGAGAAAGAAGATTTGAAAGACATGATTCAAAGATAAATTGCTTCAAGAAGTTTATAAATCAAAGAAGAAGAGCACAAATATTTTTTTAGAAGTCAGATCTTTAATATGTATTACTTACCGGAACTATAAAAAAATTAATACTCTGAATAATGTTTATAGTAATAATAAGTATTAGAGGTGATGATTGAGTATTCAAAAAAGAGATAAATAAGCAATTATATATTTAATTGAAACAATTATGACGGGAGAAACCCCAGAGTACCTTCTTTTAGAAATTTATGATGTGAAATACAAATTAGCTTTTTATAGAATGTTTCTTTTCAAAATTTTAATTTTCGTATAGTGCACCTCTTTCCTTTATCTAGATTAATTTTACTAGTGTATTTTTTAGACGCTCGCTGTATCACGGTAGATAAGATATTAATGACTGCGGTTAGGTCGCAGTCATAATATAGTATTTTATAATTTGTGTTATACGAGAACTACTATCACGTCGCAGCGCTAATTTACTATATTAGGACTGAGTATTGTTAGGACTGCGACCTTTGTCACATTTTATAAATGAAAATTTTAGTAATATGCAGATTGCAATTAAGGACTGCAAATGAGCTCGCAATGCTTAACGATAGCAAGTTTTATATATTTTTCTTGAACTGCGAATTTAATCGCTGTTCATATATACAATGAGAACTAACTACTTCTGAGTTTATACTGCGACTACAGTCGCCGTTCATTTAAAATGATATTTTGAGTAAAATTTGACTGGCAGTTTTGTCTCAGTTATAAAAATATCTAATTTATAATTAACTACGGCCGTGATCACAATTTTATTAACAGTAAAAAAGAAGTTATATAAGACTGCATCCAAGATCACAATATTATTAATAGTTTATTTTTCAAAGACTGCGAGTTTATTCGCATTTAAAAAAAAGTTATACAAAACTGCGATCAAGGTCAAAGTATTCTAAACAACTTAATTTTAAAAGACTACGACTTTGGTCACAGTATTCTTGGTCACAGTATTCTTAAAACAAACAAATAAAAAAACTCAAAGTCTCAGTCTATACCTTCAAATATTTTTAAATAACTTATTTTCAAAATTATTAATTTTAAAGATTGCGACTTTGAGTCGCGGTCTTCTTTAAAGAAACAAAGTTAAAAAACTCAAAGTTGCAATTTAAAGATTGAAATATTTTATAAACCCCTTGTTTATTCCAAATTATTATTTTCAAAAATCACAACTTTGATCGCAGTCTTCTTTAAAATATAAATTAAAAGGGGGCTTAAAGTTGCAATCTACAGTTAATCAGCATTTTTTTAAATACTAACTTTGATCGCATTCGTTACAAAAGATTTTTTTTGCTCAGTAATTTTTTTAACGAAAATTTCTCTAAATATCATAAATCTTTTGCTCAGTAAAAATTTGTGTATGATGAGTTTTTTCTAGGTTAAAAGTAAAACTGAGGGTATTTTGGTCAATTGGTACAGTAAAGTGATTGATGACCCTTTTAGCGGGATTTTTTGGTTTCGTTACTGCCTACACTCTGCCACAGATATGTTTTATGCCATATCGCCTTCGGCCGAGAGACTCTCTCAGCTGGCGGCTGAAGTACAGAAATCTCATATATACATACATACATACACACACACACACACACACATATATATATATATATATATATATATATATATATATATATATATATATATATATATATATATATATATCAAAAATATGTATCAGAAATATACATATCAGCCGACAGCTGAGAGTCCCTCTCAGCCTGCGGTGACTTGGCACATTATTAGCCACACTAATAAGGACGGTCCGCCTATTGGAACAACTAAAATTACTAAATGCCCCTATGGCAAAAGATAGTAGATCTGTATATTTTATTATTATTTTTATATTTCTAATCTTAATCAATATTGTCATAGTTATCTTTATAAATGCGACCAACTGAATATGAATCAGGTTTCTTCAAGTGCAACTTCATTAAATCACGAAACAAATTTGAATACTTCTTTATTAATTTTTTTATAAGCAGATATTATGGATTTCAGGAATACGACTAAGCTCGTAGTGGTCAATAAAATAATTTCTCAATAGTTTTAAAAGCGATCTTTGTTGCAGTTTATAATTATATATAGGATTATATCATATGAAACTCATAAACATGTCATTTTTTGTGCTTAATTTATAAAAAATAAATTAATTTTTACAGAATTTATGATATAATCTATAAGAATTTTACTGATTGCGAACATAGTTGCAGTTTACTTATTTGCATGCTACGTATAAATGATCAAAATTAATTTACATTTGGCATGCGAATAAGGATTGCGATTATGGTCGCAGTGCTTAACGATAGCATGTTGTGAATGAGTTTTTTGCTAGATTAAATGTAAAATGGTGAAGGACTGCGACTATAGTAACAGATTACTTAAAATTTTATATATTTATTTTTCACTGTGATTGTTGTCTCTTTTTCACGCATGAGAAGAACTTTATATTTATGTTACACACTGCATCTGTAGTCGCAGTTTTTTAATTTGTGATATATAGTGAAATATACTGATTTGAGAGGATTGTGATCATGATCCCGGTATCATCTGTTTATATAGTTAACTTTGGACCGCAATCATGATCGCAGTTTTTAACTTGATTGAACGTAGAACGATCAAACTGTTTTTGTCAAGACTGGGACCATGGTCGCAGTTTCATGTATCAATATAGTTAATTATAGACTGTGACCATAATCGCAGTTCTATTAGTTGAGTATAATTATTATCTGAGTACTGCGACTATGGTCGCAGTTGAGATGCAAAACTAACAATTTTTTATTTATAATCATAGAGTGTGACCATATGTAACTTCTGAATAAAAAACTTACCTTTTCAGTAGTAAATCGTTATATTTTTTATTGTATGATAACAATATTTGTGTGCAATATATTAGGTTTGCGACCATTGTAGCAGTATTTATAAAATTACTCAGAAGTTGTGTGATTACTGCGATGTATGAAAGAAATATACTTTTCATGTATTTTAAAAATAAAAATCATTTTTCAGATATAAGTAAATTTTATTTATAATATAATATGGTCAGAAAGAGACCTTACAAAAAAAGCATTAAAAGCTCTTAAAAGAAGACAAAAATAAGGTGAATATTAGAAGAGTAGAAGATCCTAATCCTCGTCGTCATCACCATCATAAGCAGATTCATCGTCTTCATTTTTCTCATCTTCCTGCTCATTGTTTCTTTCCTCATCTGCTCCCTCATCGACCGGCTCGCGGTCCTCTTCGCTTTCTTTCTCTTTTTAATGGTACTTTCGATCGTTAATAAACTCTCAGAATAGATCATCTATATCAAGTTCTTCTTCTGATCCATGTCGAGCAGAATCTGCAGAGGATATCACAAAAAAATGCGCCTTCAGCATCAGATGACATGATTTCATCAAGCATGTCTTTGTAAAGTGATAAAAAAATAAGTTCCTCCTTACTAGGCTCCCATGAAAACTTCATCATCCTCATGAAGAAGAGAATCAGATAGAACATTATTTGATATAGTGAGATAGTCAAAAGAAGTGAAGTTTAAATTGCTATTAAATTCACTAGAATCCTTGAAGAAAGAGAACTAGGGGGAAAATGACTGAAGTTAAAATCTGAGTGTTCAGATGAAGAAGATGAGGAAGACATGATTCAAGAATGAATTGTTTCATGAAGGTTGAAAATCAAATTAAAAAAGAAGAGCACAAATATTTTTTTAGATATGAGATATTTATAATATATTAGTTATAAGCACAATAAAAAAGCCAATACTGTGAAATAACGTGAATAGTAATAATAAGTATTATAGGTGACGGTTGAGTATTCGAAGAAGTGATAAAAAGAAATTAAATATTTAATTGAAGCAGTTATGGCGGGAGAATCCAAAGAGTTCTCTTTTTTTCAGAGGTTTATTATGTGAACTACAAATTAGCTTTTTATAGAATATTTTTCTCATATATTTAGATTTCGTATGGTGCACATCTTTCCTTTATCGAGATTAATTTTAGTGCACCTTTTTTTCGAGACTGTTGCTGTATCACGGTAGATAGGATATTAATTACTTCAATTAGGTCAGAGTAGTTAATATAGTATTTTATAAGATGTGATATAATGGATTGCTCTCACGGTCGCAGGGCTAATCTACTTTGTTAAGTTTGATCATTACTAGGACTGCGACTTTTGTTGTATTTTATAAACGATCAAAATTCTATTACATATGGCATGTAAATAAGGACTGCGACTGTGGTCGCAGTGCTTAATGATAGCATGTTTCGTCTATTATTTCTATGCGAATGAGAAATGTGACTAGGGTCACAGTCGTGATATAATATTAAAAGTTATATTATATTAAGACTGCGACCATGATCGCACTGCTAAAAGGTCTGCATTTAGGGTCACACTCGTGATATAAGATTGGAAGTTTTGTTATATTATGACTGCGATCATGGTTGCATTGCTAATATAATTTTTTGATTATATTGTTGAATGTATGTGTACTGTGACCTTGGTAACATTTATATTATACATTGAGGATAAAATTTTTCTTAGTACCAAGACCGACCATAGTCGCAGTTCATTAAAAATTACATGAAATATTATCCAAATAATTGTTGGCCCAAAAGGTTACACTCTCTATTTGTTTAAGTTTTGATGATAACAAAACACATAGAAGTTATTTGGTACTAATAAGTTGTTTATAATGAGTTTCAGGTTTGTACTAGTCATGATGGTCTTATTAAGCATATTGCAAGGATAATGGCGTTAAAAGGCAAATGACGCAAGAGGACGTTTTCATAGGAGAGAAGGCTCTAGCTCGGCAACGCGGTTCAGAGACACCTTCCTATAAAGTTTTTATATTTTTAGTTTGTTAAAGAATAGTATATACGTTTGAAGCTCAAATACACACACATAAATTCAATACGTTTGGTTTTTGATTTAATCGGTTTTGTATTTCAAGTACATATATCGGGTTTGGATTTGAACCAGTTTTAGTTCTGTTGATCTACTTAACACCCCTTTATAGTTGTTATCATAACTTTTTATTCTTATATTCAAATAACATGATTTAACTTGCATTTTAAAGATAACTTTCAGATCTAAATTTCTTATTCAATAATCATTTTCAGATTCAAATTTTAAAGATGTCAAATATTTGGTTGAACTCTATTCTTGTTTTGAAAATAGCTTACAGTTTCTGTTTTGACACCTGTCAGTGTTTTATTGATAACTTTTTAATACAAAATGATATTGAGTTGATTTCAGTTGCATTAAAACGAAGAATTAAATATCTATAAATTATTCCTATACCTAATTTTGAATTCGGACGTTTACAGCCTTAAAAATGTGCTCAAAGTTGACCAATCTGCCAGATTGACAGTAATGGCTAATTTTCTGGAGGCTGATTTTTAACATGTTTTCAAAATGTGTTTAAGTTTAAATAAAATGCGGTTAGCTGTATTAGAGGGTCAATTTCTTTCTCTTATATTCAGGTAAAACTTTTCTATGTTTACTCTTCCTAAATCCTATATAAATGGGTCATTAGGGTAGAGGTTTACACAACAAAAAATTCAAAGATCAAAAGTTTTGAGTTTCTTGAGAAAGAGTTTTTGTTTAAGTTTTGGGCTATTATTTTCAAAAGTTTTCTAAAATTTTTTTGGTTCTTAAAATCTCTCTTCTATTTTTATATCACTTACAAAACCTTGAGCTTCAATCTTATATATTATTCTCTAGGGTTTTTGTAAAGAAAGTTTTCAAGAGAGAGTTTGTGGTCTTTTGATCATCCAGTGATTATTGTATTTGTGGCTCCACTACCTCTGGACTAGAGGAGTGTGATTGAGGAGTTGGGTACTCCCTAGTAGTTGTAATCCTTTGTGGAAGTTCTAGTGGATCGGAAATTCTTCTGGGTGAAGGCGGGGACGTAGAGCTGGGTGCTCGAACCTCGGAACAAATCTCAGTGTTTGCGATTGGTTTACTTGCTTCATTTACTTGCTTTATATTCATTGCTATATTTACTTCCTTCATAATCATTGCTATATTGTCGATCAATACTCACACAACAAGATTACATTGTGCACCTCAAACTCTTATCTAGAGGAATCACGAGGAAGGAGTTCAGAGCCCTTCACGGGGTATTCGGCTTCTAGTCTTGTTTCGGGTGATCGTTGCATCATAACTTTTAAATTTGTGCATTGATTAGCATTATCACCTATTCACCCCCTCTCTAGGTGATTTCAATAATCTGCAAATATTGTGGCAGTTATGAAAATATCGGATTTATAAAATTTCTGCAAAATAAATCATTAACCATTTTATTTCATTATTTTTTACATTGTACATTTGTAATACAAAAAAAAATATACGGCTGTCCCACATCAAATTTCATTTTTTCATTCATTTCAGTTTTTTTATTAAACCTACATGAATTGAAAATAATGTGAAAATAAATAATAAAAAACTATATATTACAACCAACTTTTTTATGTTTCATGCATATTTTTTACGTTTTACTGCTGCTGTTTTTTTTTGCTCATCATCTTGATCCAATTTTATCCCTTTATATTTTCGATATAGGTGAATTAGAAAATTTATAACTACAGATAAAATCAACTAAAATTTCTTTGTAAATTATAAATATTTTCTGTAAAATTTTATTGTGGATAAGTTTTTACTAGGTTAAAAGTAAAAATGAGGGTATTTTAGTTAACTTGATTGATGGTTCTTTAGGGGAGATTTTTTGGATTTTTTTAGCGCCTACACTCTGCCACGATTTGTGACATAGATTGGGCCACGTCACTGCCGGCTAAGAAACTCTCTCAGCTGACGGCTGAGGTACATATACCAATATACATACATAGATATATATATACACACATATATATAGATATATATATACATATATATAGATATATATACATATATATATATATATATACATATATATATATATATATATACATATTATATATATATATATATATATATATATGTATGTATGTATGTATATATGTATATGTATATGTGTGTGTGTATGTGTGTGTGTATATGTATATGTATGTATATGTCCCTCTTACACTATGCTTATCAATATTTCCTCTCAACACAAGCCATAGTTGTCCATAAAATTGATAGATGGTTATGATTTTGTTAGAACAAATGAAAATAGACTAGAGATAATTGGAAATCTAAAACTTCTATAGTAGAGCTGTTGTTGTGCTTGAAGTAATATTTGGACTATTCCGGTACAAGGATCCCAACCCAAAGCTACTCAGGAAGAGCAGATGAAGTTCTTTGGTGTGCAAGAACCAGATACTCTAGTGATCTCCTTGATCTGTTCAGAAAAGTGACCTCCTCGGTTTGACAGATAGGGCTCTAATGACGGGCTGGGCACACTTCTGCACTAGATAACTGCATTTTAAAAACTAGTTAAATCTCTTTTTAATTTGAATTTTCTAGTGATGATCCAAATGAGCTATATGAAAGCCTTTTTATAGCACATACCTATGGAGAATTAATTAGACAAAAATTATTCTCATTTTGCCTTTTGCAAGCTGTGTACCTATGGAGAATTAATTAGACAAAAATTATTCTCATTTTGCCTTTTGCAAGCTTTGAACCCATGGACTTTTAGTGTGGTAAAATATAATCTTACCAATGATCTATTTAGATTTATTAAAATATGTGTATATATAAAATATATATAGTTTGAAAATAGTTCATGCTTTGGAAAACAATTTTGCACAAATATCTGACACTTACCAATATTTTCCTTTCAACATAAACCATGATTGTCGATAAAATTGATAGATGGTTATGGTTTAGAAAGTGGTACCATCCACTATCTAAGCAGAGTGAAGGGGATTTGAATCCGAGACTAGAAAAATAGTGGGTTATGATGGAATATGAAGGTAAGAGGAGGTAGAAGAGGATGCAAAAATTTGGTTTAGTCCCTTTTAAAATTTGTTTCTTATCATGATTAAATGTTCTGAAATGTATTTGATAACATTTGTCCTAAATAAAAAGGATATCTTCCCAAATGTACTCGGTATAAATCTTTTGTATTTCATTTATGTATAGAGGGGGCTACACCAAATTACTTCACATCCAAGGATTCTAAATAAAAACCCATTTGGTCAAAGTGACTCGAGCAAAATCAGGGTCAAATGAGGGGTTAAACAAAAATTCTCCCCCTTCTCCAACATTACTGTTCATGAGCAGGAGGCCTAATTGTAAAGAGTATCAGGATACATCACTGAAACGATTTAGCTCTTAATCTTTGGATTAAAAGTTTATTGTTCCAAGAATAAAAGACAAATCATAACTGCAAGGATTCATTTGCAACATGCTAATCCAAAAAAATTGGCCAGATGCTCTTTCCTACTAACTACTACATTAACTTTTTTTAAGTGCAGGAATATGTCCCTGTCCCATTCAAACCAAAATAATAAAACAGAGCACTTTGCAGCTAATCTCACCAGCGTTCTCCACCCCCACCCCCCCCCCCCCCCCCCCCCACCCCAACCAACAGAGAGAATTAAAGAAATGAAGAATGGAGAACTAAAGCAAGAAGCAAAGGAATCAAAAGAGGAAGGAGAAGGAGACGGAGAAGAAGAAGTGGACAATGAGTCTGTATGGGATTGTGGCAGCCCTCTGTATGACTCCTTTGAGTTGGCCTCTCTCTGCCACCAGCTTGACCGCCACCTGATGCTGCTGCCCTTCAGCAAGGGATCTGGAAGGCTAGCTTTCAGGCCGACATACAAGCTCGATGAGTATAATGGCGAGACGATTATTTGGACAGGAAAGAAAGAGGAGGTAGACAAGAAGAAGAGCAAGGTTGGACTGAGAAATATCTATAGAGCTATTGCTTTCTGGAGAAAACTCTGATTGGATTTTCTGTCTATTTTCACTATCATCTCAATTGATTCTCTTCTGAGCTATAATTTTATTGTATGACATATATATATTGATTCTGAAAGTATGCATAAAATCATTTGTTTGATGAAATTAGCTTGCGTTGGTATGTTTTTGTTAGCAATTAAAATTGGCAATTTCATTTCCTATGTCTGGATATAGATTGCAGTTGCACAGAGTTCGATAATATCGAAGGAGGCAATCAGGATTGAAATTTTTGGTGGTTGATAGTTTCGGAGCTGGTTGATACCTACTGATGGATATTGCGTCTGTGTACTATGTACTGTGTACTGCTTTGTGGATCTTTATGATTCTGTTGTAGGCTTTTATCTACTGTTTGTTTCATTCTCTCCTCTTATTGAGACAGAGATAAATCCTACCACTATACTTTTAGAAAGAAGAAGAATAAAAAAGAACAAAGAAAAAAAAATAGAGATAGTGACGAGTGACTCAAAACTTTCAATTCTCCTCAGCTTTCTGACCATTCACTGGCTACGTAACCCAATTAGTAATAGTTATGACCTAAAATTTACCTTTTAAGTCAGAAACTTACATTTAACTCAACTGCTGCTAATTGGAGGTCGTGAGGAGTTAGCTGGAAAAAAAATACCTGAAGGTTTTAATTGAGGAATTAGAAATTGCCTGTCTATTTATGGCTCCTGGTTTCCCTCGTGGGCTTCTGGTATAATCACATTTAGGCTCTTAAGTGAAAAAGACCAGGAACCCATAATTGGTTGTAGTTTGCTTCTTCTTTCAACTCTATGTAATTATATACCATTAGTGTTTATAAATAAAAGGTGAATTGAAGAACAAATTGAAAGTGTTGGTTATCATTTCACAATACCTGTCAGTTGGCTATTTCGCCTTCCCTAAATCCCTTGAACTTCTCATATATTACATGAAAAGAAATTCCTCTAAAAGAAAAATTACATGAGAAAACAAAGAATCAAGGTATTTCTTGCAACAAGTGAATGCTTTGGCAACACTTACAAGTTTCTGTTCTGTAAACGTGTCTAAGCTCACAAAGAGAACATTAGATGTGAAAGAGACTGATGTTTCCCCCCAAAAGAAAGTTTACACATATATAGGCACAGGCGCGCATACACGAAAATAGTATATTACATATGAAAAGGGACTGATTTGTCAAAAAAACAATTACCGATACATGTAAGATATTTTCTGGTTCGATCCATATCTTATTTCTTATCCTATATCATGACACAGTGAAGCTTATATTGGTCAATATATATTGGTGTATCTAATAGGTGCACTAAGTTATAAAAAGCCGGTGAGACCTAATACTACTCTCTGATTAGGGCTAGGGGCATTATGGGAAGGGCACTAATCAAAAAATTATATATAGAGAGGAAGCTCCTCTCTATATCTATGCATTGATCTCTACCAATAGGAGATTAGGTTAAGTAGAGAGAAGACTCTTCATCTCGTTCTCTATAGCGGCGATTCTGATTCAGGTACAATTTATCATCTTTCAAAAAGATACGTTATCTAAAACTCCTCTATTAAGATTCATCATATATGCTATTTAAATCTATACATAGATGCGGTTGATCCTCTTTTATGATAAATAAATTCTAACAAGTGGTATCAGAGTCTATTTATGCTATTAATGTTATTTGAGTCTAATCATGTATGATTATTGTTAATTTTGTTTGAGGCCTATTATGTTAAACTCTGAATCGAAAAGGACAGATCAAAAGATTCGAGGACTGCATAGGGATTAATTTTGAGTAGGGTTGCTTTTCTTTTAGGTTTTTAAACACTTTATTTTGTTTTTCTTCTACCTTTTTTTTTGGAAGAGGCGGTTGTTATTGGGAGGATCTAAGTTTTGTTTATTTTCGAAATTGTTTATTGGCCTTTAGACTCAGATTTTGAGGAATTGATTGTTTTCGAATTATTGAATTGATTATTTTCAGATCATATCCCTGTATGCTTTGCCTATGGCATTTCAAATTTAATCTTTTCAAAGATAAAAAATTATCCAAAGAGTCTCATGTGACAATTGATTCTATAATGAACACTAAATATGTTGTTTGAGTTAGAAATGAGATAAGTTCTTTTTCCTATCTTAATTTTCTTTTAGTTTTAAAAAATCTCTTGTAATATTATTTCTTAGTTTGATAATAAATAACGAAGTTATGGATTGAGACAGGTAAATTAGATAATTTTTATCCAAAAGATATGAATCCCAATGAGTAGTTGATTTGCTTCTACAAGAGAATGTTCTCTCTCAGGTTGGATTTTTCAAATTTATGGAAAATTATTTTAGAGTTTCATGTAAAGGATATGAAAAGATATCTTGGCAATTTTTAAATTATCTATTCACGAAAACTATACTTGAGTTTTATATATTATCTATTAATGAGCATTTTAAATTGCAATAATTTTGTATTTCTTGGAGATTTTCATTTAAAATTTTTTTATTAAAGAATTTGATCTCTTTGAATCCGAATAAAGAAATTTACTAGTGATATTCATCAAATAATTAAGGCACATAAGATGAATTATAAATCAAGTACTCTCCTATCATCTTTTGTGCATGCAAGTAAGATAAATTTTAAATCTCAATAACAGTGATAAGTTTCTCTTCTTTTATTAAGATATCTTCAGATATATACATACTTCAGTGTTCAAATTTTAAAAAAAGGCAGTGGATATTCTTCAGTATCCAAATTGCCTGTTTGAACTGGATGCATGTGAAAAATTTGAAAAAATTTTGTTTTGTATTTTGATTGTGTATTTCAATATTAGATTTGGACCCTATTAGTGTTCTATTATATGGATTGTTAATCTACAATATTTTCTTAGAAAATTGTGAAGATTTTCAAACCATGATTTGTGACTAAAACACAAATGGTATTAAATAGCATATTGATTAAATATATGGTTCAACCATAATGATGATCATGGTGACTAGACATTTCATAATTTGGTTGTGAATTCTCAGAGGTATGAGTATTTGGACATTTTTTTGCTTACAGTTCAATTTTTTTTTTTATTATGACACTGTTCAAGTTGAGAATTATGTTATTACAAATCTAATTTATAATATTTGGTGACTTGTAATTGAGATTTTGAATTTCATCTAAGTTCAGTTTCTTTTGTCTTATTAGATGTATTAGAAATATTAATTGTTGTTATTTAAAATCATATAAGGCCATAAATGATTAAATTCACGTGCTTTCCGAGTGAACTAATTTCAATCTTAAATAGCAAATTTTGATCTATAGATACAAGTATAGTTAAAATTCAGTATGGTACCTTCATAACTTTCCTTTTAAGTTTGTATAAGTTTCCTATTAGTTTCACATAAGTTCATGAAAGTATTATTATCATATATAATCGACAATCTCAGTAAAGCTTTTGATAACTTAAGATAAATGTGATTTTTCTGGTCAAATTGTGAATGTGAATACCATTGCTTGTGTTTAATTAAAGTTTTTAGGGTTTTCACTAAGGCTTCATTGATAAAAGCAAATATTATAAAATTTCATAAAGTACAATAACTCCAGTGGGGTTTATGTGAGATAAGATTAACGATCGTTTGAGTATAACCTAATATGAATAGATAGATCTGCCCAAAGGTAGATTATTTAGTAATATATTTTGCTTTACTCTTATTTTGAGATTCTTTAGTTGTGACTCATTAAGATTGACATGAAATACACCTAGAGGGGGTGAATAGGTGTTTTGCTAATCAAATGCAATTTTAAAACTACATATGATGAATTATGCAAACGGTCACTCAAAATAAGAATTGAAGCTGAATTTCATGAAGGGCTCTAAAACTTCTCCTCTTTAATTTCTCTAGATAATGAGTTGAGGTGCTCAATTGCCTCCTTGTTGAGATGAGTATAGACCGGTAATGAAAGTGATGGAATGAAAACAATTATAGAATGCAAGATGAACAATTACACAAGTATGAAAAATGAAAAATAATAGAGAGCAAGACATAAGCAATCGCAAACACAAAGAAATTTGTTCCGAGGTTAGAGCCACTGTTCTACGTCCCTGCCATCACCACTATGAAAGATTTCACTATCCTCTAAGGGATCTTCCACAAAGGGACCTTACCCAATCGACCAGGCGGTCGACCGTTTTGGCCTGCAATGGCCATCGGTAGACCGGGCGGTCGACCGTTCTGGCCTGAAATAGTTTTTTTTATGAAAACTTGTGAGTTTCAAATATTTTCTAAATATTTTGTATTAGTTTATAGGTAATGTAGCAATGTATAGAATATGAAATACATGTTCTAAACTTGTTATAAAATTTGAAAAAATTATTAGACATGTTTCAAAACCAAACAGGTAAAATACTAATACTACCAAAACTTGTATTTTTCGAAATCGTGTATTTTATAAGTGTAACTTCTTGAGCATCATTATATTATTCTATATTTTAACAAACTAATATCTTATAAGGCTCTAGATTACTACAAGATTTTCAACCGGGCTTCTCCATTAGCGACGTCGAGTGTTTTGAGTCTTAATCCCGTATTTGAATCTTCTTGAGTCTTCAACACCTTCCTTTAGATGAAGAAAACTCCTTGAATCCTTAAAACCCTGAAAGATACTTAAACACTTGAACTTGATTAGTACAAATAACCACATATGTTTTGTTATCATCCAAACCATAAAACCGAGTGATTGTAATCTTGGGCCAACATGACATCGGTGCTAGGTTACTTAAAGTTTAATATATTACTCAAAGATGACTATAGAATTTTTAGGTAACCTAGTATGACAAAATAGACTACACGTATTGGTGAGATTAGGATAATCCTAAGCCCAAAGAATAGAAAGGTCGAACCGAACGTGATCAATCTAGTCTTGAGCATGATTTTATCATCAACTGGGTGCAATCATAATTAGTCATTACCTAAAGGCAAAATTAAATTGTTGATTGTCGGACCTGCAGAGTGAAAAGGCATGAACCCTGAACACAATGCCACTCTGACTCGACCGTCCTAATCCCGGATAGGCTCGTGACAGTAAATAATTAATGCATATATATATTCACATAATTTTATTATGTGCCAGTAAATATTAATCCAGTCTAGAATTTATTTCCGCTGCTGTTATAGATCCCACCTTAATCCATAAGCATTTGACGGGAATAAAGACCTTGACATACTCAAATTATTCATTATGAAAGATGAAACTTCAGATAGTATAGTGTTGTCTTGACTATAATTTTGTGCTAACTAAAGACAAGTCCATTATTGACCCAACATCTACTAATGCTCAAAAGGCAGCAACTCAGGTATCCATTAGCAAATGGATTAAGACCAACAAGATGAGTATTCTCATAATTAAGTCTTCTATAGATCTCATTATGTTTGGTGAAATTCTTGAGAAGGAGAATGCTAAAGATTTGCTTGTGGTCATCAAGCATCATTTTGAGAGATCCGTCAAGGGTGGCAGTATAGTAGAGTTCATAGGAACTTTCAGACTAGTTTTAAAATTCTAGTCGTGTTTTAGATCAGGAAGAAATCTTTTATGTGCCATATTTGAGGCGTATTTTGATCTATGTTCCAAACTAATTTTTTTAGATATGATGTCATTTTTAAAAGTTTTGGTTATGGTGTTAATTTGAATGAATCTGGTTTTATTATCCATCTCCATGACAATTCTATTGGTTCTGATTTGCTCGTTGATGGTTTATTCAAATTGACGTTGGATGCATCATATGAGCAGTTTTTTATCATTTGTCAGTTCTTCTCATAACATTTTACTTACTTCTGAAAAATGTCCTAGGATTTTCTTGCAGTCCTTTATGTTGTGGCATCAACATCTTGGGCATATTTTCATAGAGAATATACACTCTTTTGTAAAAAGAGATATTCTTGGCCCTCTAGATTTTTCTAATTTCTTCACATGCTTTGATTGTATTCGAGGAAAACTGACCTAACTGAGAAAATTTGAGTTAGGCAGGAATACAGATCCATTTTAGCTTATCCATATTGATATTTGTGGACTTTTTCCCATCATTTCTCAGGAAGATCATAAATATTTCATTACATTTATTAATAATTTCTCTCATTATGCATATATTTTTCTCATCCACTCGAAATCTAATTCTTTAAAAGTTTTCAAGACCTATCAAGTTGAGTGACAGTTGAATCAGAAGATAAAAGTCGTAAGCTCTGATCGAGTGGGAGAATACTATGACTAGATCGATCAGGACAATCAACACTCTGAACCATTTTGTAGATTTCTGAAAGATCAAGGAATTGCTACTAAGAACACCATATCTGAATTTTTATTATCTTTTGTTATGGTATAAAATGATATTGTTCTTGAATCTATCATTGTATTTTAATCCTACAAGAGCTCCTTAGCTTAGTAAAAGAAGTGCCTTCTAGAGTGTTGGATATGTGTTGATTGATTGGGTCACTGTTAACTTATATAGTTGATTTAATTATTGATACAACATGGTGATATTTTGGTCTTGTAATCAGATTGCTGAGTGAAATTATGTATTGCTCATTGAATGGTTTTATTTCTATACTCTAACTTTAGGTTGGTAACATAAAAGAGTCATTTTGCATTAGCTTATTTTGTCAATCTGATGCGCTTATTTTGATATAATGCATAAGTTCACACTGGAGAATATTGCAGACCTACTCACCAAAAGACTCTTAGTGATCACCTTTTAGGGACATTGTGCATGCATGAGGGTATTAGAGTCATCTTGATTATTATTTTTCTGAGTGGGAATTATTATGTGCATGTCCTTGAGTGAGAGTTTTTATGTTAATTTTTAGTAATGCCATTTGTATTCTTAATACATTTTATATTTCAGTTTCATGAGATTTTTCTCAGACAGTTATTATGATGGCATACAATTATTATATAGTGTTTATTTCAGCTGATATTGTTAAATAGGCATTTATAGTATTAAAGTTAAAGATGTGCAATTGCACATGTTAAAATATAAAGTGTATTTAGAGAAGACTATTAAGGATTCTCAAGTCGCTTTGGCTGGACGTGGGTGGCTCCACGACCATAAGCCTTCATCTCAATATGAGCGTGGTATTCGCATGATGATCATCTAAGTATTGAGATAACGTCTGTCTGATAAGCACATGTTGCAAGACACATATGAAAATATATTATACACACTAAATGTACATTTTTCATATACGTACCAAACTCTACCAATAAAATATTTTCTCGAAAGATGTTAAGGTCATTAGCATGAAAGTACATGATACAAATTAAGCAAAAACATAAAACTCGACCGAAATTCGTCCGTGAACCGTACTAGTTATTCTTTCAGTCGTAGAGTGTCAGTATTTTATTGCACTATGACTAACGATAAATTTCACGTATGAGTTTTTTCAAAAAAATCAAAGGATAGCCATCCGCTTTTAAAATAAAATTGTGATATGGGATATTAAAGATTTTTAAAATAAATATTTTTTTCAAAATTCTAGTCGGGTATGTCTTGAGTGGGAAACTGTAAGATATTTCCTGATTCGATTCATACCCAATTTTCTATCCCATATCATGATACACGTGAAGTTTATATTGGTTAATATATTAGGTCTGTCTAATAGGAACACTAAGTTATAAAAGGTCGGTGAGACCTAATACTACTCTCTTATTAGGGTTAGGGGTATTATGAGAAGGCCACTAATCAAAAAATTATATATAGAGAAGAAGTCCCTCTCTACATCTATGCATTGATCTCTACCCATAGAAGACTAGGTTAAGTAGAGAGAAGGCTCTCCATCTCGTTCTCTACAAGAGCGATCCAGATTTGGATACAATTCATCATCCTTCAAAGAGATATGTTATCTAAAGCTCCTCTATTAAGATTCATCATACATGCTATTTAGATTTTTACATAGATGCAGTTGATGCTCTTTTATGATATATAAATTCTAACAAGACATACACGGAATATTAGATCTGAAAGATGCTGATTACTATAAAGCAAAGAAACTACCAAAGGTACTAACATTGAACATTTGTGCATATTGTTTTGATTTTATATAGTAACTAATAGGAAGAGTATCCAGCGGAAACATCTATCGCTTTTAGAAACTTTCTGTGATCAAGTCACAAGACAACTCTCTAACTTCCGACTTTTCATAATAAATAATCATGATTGAAAAGTCTCAATGAGAATGATATTCAGCAATTTAGCCATATGCAGTGCTAAAATAGCTCTTGGAAACATTGTTGCCCAATATCTGCAACACCTTGCCATTCGATGCTCCCACACAACGCGGCATCTTGAATTGGCTCATTGTAGTCCCGATCCCTCTATAATGGTCTATGACCTTGTGGAAGGTTCCCTTGTTGACGATCCGCAGCTCTAGGGGTCCAATTATCTGGTTCTTCCTTGACCGGACATAGGCTGATTCCACAAATGCCAGGTCCAAGCAATTGCTGCATCTTTTCAAGATATCCTCGTCCGCATCTTTATTCAATTCCAAGAAGATGACATAGTGGCCAGCCTCAGATGAGAGATCAGCATGGGTCGTGAAATCGAGTATTTCAAGCTCGGCTTCTGCTAAGATATGGGATGCTTCATCTATTGCCAATTGTATGTCTTTCTCTGTGTTCTTGTCAATATTGATGCTCAGAAGGTTGTTTCTTCGGCATACAAACTGTAGCTCAGGTGTGGAGTTGTGAAACCCTGTAACCTTCACAATATCTCCAAGCCTGTACCGATATAAACCTGCGGTTTTAAGAAGATCACAATAAGCAGTGATGCAAGGAAAAAACAACCATTGAAAGTGAGATATCAGAAAAATGATATTTTTTACCAGCAAAATTGGTGATGATAACTTCATACAGATTTCCAACCTCAACTTTTGTCAGCCCAACTGGCTCCAGTTCCGTATAACGAATCATAGAATCAATATTCTTCAATTCCTGTGCGCCAAGATTCTCCCCGAGAGGAAGAAATTCAAAATAACCGATATTGGGAAACACTGCATATGCCACTGCCTCCAGTTTTGATCTAGGATTGACATTAGCACCAATCCATCCTTCCGAAGCCCCATAGTAAGCGCTCACCAATGGTAAATTTCCAGCATAGTGTTGCAATTTCTTCACGTAGGGCTCCATTGATCCCGTCATGATACCATACACATACTTAACATTAGGCCATAGCTCTGGGATCATACTGTTCCAGTTTCTTAAACTCATACATTTTTTGTAGATGGTATCAGCCAAATACGGATTTGGGGTCAAGATTTTAGACACAGGAGCTCGGACTGATGGAACGGTTACTCTACTTGACAGAATCCCGTATCTGATATCATTGCAAAGCTCTTTCCAGACCAGCTCAAATGTTTGCAACGCGTGAACAATGCTGAATGCGAAGGCAGAAGATATGATATGCACCTCGCTGGAGTAAATTAGCCCACATAGTAAGTGACAGTACAAGGATTGATCATATTCTGGGCAGAAGATAACTTCATCAGGACTGCAGCATTGAGAATGGATGTCCTTCATTGTGTTCTTGAACTGTTGGCTTCGGTATATGTTTGTTGTGCCTGTCGTGGCGAGTAGCCCCCCTTTGGTTATGGACTGTTTGCTGGCATATATGAATTGGAGAGCTTTTCCGTTTGTAACGGGGTATTCTCTGTGAAATCAAAAAAAAAAAAAAATATCGAGACAATCATTAAATTGAGAAGTTGAGAGTTGATTTTGTGCAATGCTAAATTACCTATGGGAAAAGAGTTTTACCTGTTTATGAAAGCAAATGACGTGCGGTAAATCTGCATGGTTGACCGCAGCATTTCCTCGTTGAAGGGCAGAAACTTCGATTTTCCTTGCGTAGTACCAGAACTGAACAGAACACAAGTTTTCAACATTTGATAGACGAAACTTGAATTAATAAAAACAACATATAGTACCTCAATGACAAGGTTGTAACTGGTTTCCCGGTTAAAATTGGTGAAGTATCGCCATCCACAATTCTCTGAAAGTAGGGCTCCAGGTCCTCATGAGTGACAAGCGGAATGCAGGCTTTAAAGCTTTCGGGATCAGTTCTCCCTACAAGCCCCAAGGCTCGCAGATATTCTGTGTTGCTGTTTTGCTCAAGAATCTTTCGTAGTGTCTCATTCTGAACAAGGGCAGCATTTTTAGTCATTGATTCGAATTCTTCTATGTCCACATCCAAAGTATAGTCCACCGGTTCACTCGGAACTTTGAAATTCATTTGGAACCAAAAGTAGTAGTTCAGCTGATATTGCAGACAACTAACCTATTAAGATTGAAGGAAAACAAATAAGAACATAAAAGTACTTTGCTGATGCACCACTGGTGCTTGATATTAGTCATGAAGAAAAGATTTGGCAAAAGGGGAGACTACAGTTTGAATCCTGTTAAGGTGCAAAAAAGTTTCATATATTTCTCTTAAAAAAGAACATTCGTAATATTTTTAGAGATAAAGTAACAGTTCAAAATCATTATAACCATGACCATAGATTCAGCAAGCACAAACGCTATAAGAAGATTGTTTGCTTGTCTGTGTGTGAATGCGTGCATGAGTATGCAAAAAGCAAAGAACAAACAAACATGTAAGATTATACGAATAGCTAAATCGTCAACATGATTCAATGATGCGTATCTGATCTCAATCTTAGATGCAGTAATACATGGAATTCCCAAAAAGTACTAAGAAGTTGATACAGATAGAAGCCATACTTAAAAGGTGCAGAAGACCGTCCAAGCAATATCAAGGGAGCCAAAGCAACAGAAAGAAGGAAAGAAGACTATTAAAGGATTGAGTGCTTTGCTTCTCTGTCGCACCCATGCTTCTTTACAAGTATAGCTGCCGAATTGAAAGTGTACCTAAATTTCTCGAGAGGAAACTTCACTGGAAGTGCCCGGGCCATAGGACGAGAAAGCCACCGGCTGCCACCCCACAAAGTGCTGAGAGACTCTCCTCGTACAATGTAGGAGAAATATCGGTCGCTTTAAGGAAGTGCTCTCTCCACCTTCTTCTTAATTTTTTACCAAGTCTTTGTTTTGGCTTACGGGTCGTCTTCGTGGACTTCAATATCGATATTGTGAACGGAAATTGCCGCACATATGGATGGTCCTACACTGGTCCATAGTGGCATGTCCATCTGATTAAGCAATGAGCAAGCGCGGAAGAAATTAGGGGAGATTGGTGATAGATTCTAAACATGCTTCTCACATTTGTATAGGAATTTTCGGCCTATTGCTTGTGAATGTAGGACTCATCGACTGACTTCATTCTTTACTTTTTTTCTTTTCTTTTTTAATCACAAGGGCAGATAAAGACCCATTTTGATCAACAGAGAGAATTTTTCAAAAACAACAACAGGAAGAAGAAAGACAAAATTTTGAACATGTCAAAGAACAAGGGAGCTAGCTTTGTTTAAAGTTTTTCAACGACCGCACCAATTTTCGGAAATTGTGACAGATAATTGAGAGGGACATATTTTTATGCTCTAACACTCTTTCATAGGTCAACACCCTTTTCTATGGCTGAAATCTAGGCTTCGGCGCAATCTATTTTCTCACATGCATTGCTATTCAAGGTTTCTGTTACTGCACCGAAACTCTTTCAAGTTCTAATAGGAACCAATGGATATATTCCCATACCAACGAGGCAATTTTGATCGTAAATCTGAAGGGAATACTAACTCTTGGATCTCTCTATTAGAGTATGCTGGGAATGTACCAAAGAAAGTCTTGTCAAAGAGTAGAATAGGTCTTTTAAAGAAAGCGCAGAGTATGCTAAAAGTTTCTCTTCAGTGCATCAAATTTTATTTCAAATTTGTTGTGCACACAAACATTCTGGGATGAAAAAACTTACATCGAAGAAATACAGTAGAATAACAGCTTGCAGCCATACACAGTGCTGTACCAGTTCTTGACAACATTGCTACAAAGGATCTGCAATACTTTCCCATTAGATGAGCCAACACAGCGCGGCGTCTTGAACTGGCTCACGGTAGCCCCATTTGCAAGGTAATGGTCCATGATCTCCTGAAATGTCCCCTTTCTGACTACCCTGAGCTCTATGGGGCCTGACCTTTCCTTGATCCGACATAGCCCACATCTACAAGAGTTCGGTCCAAGCTATTGCAGCAGCTGTTCATAAGATCGTCTTCAACAGTTCCACTTAGCTCCCAGAAGATCACGTAGTGGCCAGGATCAGAGGACAGATTGATGTGGCTTGTGAAATCGATGATCTCGATCTTCTCAGCAGCTAGGAGCTAATAGGCCTGTTCTGTTCAACTGCAAGCTGCAGTGTCTTTCTCCGTGTTCTTATCAATGTCTATGCTCAGAAGTAGGTTATTCCTGCATACAAACTGCAGCTCTGGTGTGGAATTGTGAAAACCGGCAACCTTCGTGATGTCTCCAATCCTGTAGCAATATAAACCTGCCATTTGAAAGTAAACATGAACTGCTATTGTTAGATTTAGTACTTTTGGGATCTTATTACAACCATATTACTACCTAGTTTAGGGGAAAAATAACATAAACCCCACACATGTAGAATTTTATTTCCCTAAGCTTGTGTGCTCATTATCTAGTTGTATCCAAGATTAGTTAGTTCCAAAGGAAGCATCATTGCAGATTAGCTGCAATAAATCGTTTCCAGCGAAATTTCAACACCTAGAACAATTGTTACACAAATTTCTAGTTTAAAGGGAGCATCAGTCTTACTGTAACTTGTTTTGGTACAGAATTTCAACACAAAGGATCCTTGTTATTTCCTTGGGCCTACATATAACAATGTGATCTGCTGAATCAGTTTAATTAGGTACTTTCTGGACACGTTTATTAGATGAAACAAAAGTGTACTTGTGAGTGAGCTTAAACAGAAACTTCCAATTCAGACTAATCACTATTTATGTTATATGTCCCCTTCGATTTTCCCATGTATCCATGTGACTGAAACAGGCAGATAACCTTTAGAACAAGCGATGGAGAAAACGATGATTGTGTGATTCTCATGGAAGAACCCGTTCTTTGTATTTTGTTTTCATTATTAGTTGGATGTACGTTTCATTATATGCACTTAATTATTTAATAAGAAAAAGAAAAAAACATCACCATCAGAGAATGGGATTTTGAAAAGAAACATAGACAACACAAGGAACGGACGTATTGATTTGTGAAATTACCTACAAAACCCGTGATGATCACTCCACTCTTTGCCAATCTCTACTTCTGTCAGCCCAACGGGTCAGTTTCCATATCAGTAGTCTTCACAAGTTCTGCACTAACAGGTAGAAACTCAAAATAGCCAATATTGGGAAACACTGCACCGACTCTGGTTCTCTTGTAGGATTAACATTAGCGCCGATCCATCCTTCTGAAGCACCATAATATGCACTCAAAAGTGGTAAATTTCCAGCATAATGTCGTAGTTTCTTGACATAAGCCCAGCCCCCCCCCCCCCCCCCCCCCCCCCCACCCCCACCCAACACACCCCGGGAGCTAGTCATAATTCCATAGACATATTTGGCATTTGGCCAGAGTTCCGGGATCACTCCATACCATTTACTTAAACTAACACATTTGTTGTAGACAGTGTCAGCCAAATTGGGATTGGGGTATAAAATTTTAGAATCAGCTGCATGGACAGATGGAACAGTGATTCTCTGATATCGGCGCAGAGTTCTTCCCAAATATGGTCGAATGCTTAGAACGCGTGAACAATGCTGTGTGCAAAGGCAGAAGATATGTACTGCACGTCGTTGGAGTAAATCAGACCGCATAGCAGGTGGCAGTATGAGACCTGATCGAAATCTGGACCGTATATGACTTCTTCAGGACTACAGCATTAAGATTGGATTTATTTCATCCTGCTCTTGAACAGCTCACTGCAGTATATGATTCATTGTGCCTGTTGTGGCAATGAGACCTCCTTCTGTCATGAATTGCATGCTGCTCTAGATGAACTGGAGAGCTTTTCCTTCTCCAATAGGGTATTCTCTGCAAAAATTTTAAATGTAATTAAAAAGGTTGTCTTTGACAAATTTTCTTGCAGTTTGTATTAAATGTTAATTTCAGTGATATGAACTTGTACGGTTTAATTTAATTTGATCATTTGAAATAAAGATACAAAAGTATTAGCTAGTGTTAAATCAGTTAAAGAAGAAACTGAGAATTGTATATTTTGATGAGGACAATGCCCGAGGATATATATATATATATATATATATATATATAATATATATATATATATATATATATGGGTCAAGTGCTCCTAGTAGTTCTCCTTAGATTACAATCTAAGGAGGCCTAAAACTCACCGTGTACCATTCACATGAATGATCCACTCTATTTATCATGATTTTCATGTCCTTAACTTTTTATATGTAAAAATCATGCAGTTTGAACTTTTTTTACCCATCGATCAAACAATGTCATTTGTTCTATTGTTGAAAAACCGTTCATTTTGTAACCATTTGATACATGGATAAAAAGTATCAAAAGTGCATGATTTTTATACACAATCATTGTAGATCAAAATGAATGGAGTGGATGATCCTTAAAGATGCTCCATGGTGGTATTTTAGGCCTCCTCCTTACATTATAATCTAAGGAGACCTGCTAGGAGCACTTTTTCCTATATATATATATATATATATATATATATATATATATATATATATATATATATATATATATATATATATATATATATATATATATATAGGCATACAATTGCATAATAAAAAAATCTCTAATCCTAATACAATTTGTATTGCATAATTCTAATTCTAATATTATTCTGAATACATCCTCACAAACTCACAATGGTTGGAAAATTGTTTGTCTTGATGAAAGAAAATGAAATAAAATAAAATAAAATCTGAAAAATATCTGCTATAAATTTTGAAAAATTGATGTCGATCACGTATGTTGCTCTTCGAAGACCGATGAATAGAACTTGTAAAATCTTGAACACCCCCGCACAAACATATATGATGGATGAATGAAACATTGAGAGTGGATGAGTGTGAATGATAAGGAGAATTATAGATAGACTTCAATCAATAATCTTGTGGAGAAGATATCAGACGGTCAGAGCTGCTGAAGAGAGAACTTCGATGGATGCAGAACCAAGGACGAAGCATCTACCGGAGAGATAGATTCCGATCGAGATGAAGCACTTTCTGAAGCTTGATTATGGGGACATCGAGTCAGATTTTTTTGTATTTTTTAAGTCTAAGTCTGTATTTTTATTTTATTGAGTCCATTGATTTTTTTTATATTTAGTAGTCTTGTTTTTTCCTCTTCTTTAGTCCCATATTAGTGTGAAAAGAGAATGAGTGAGTTGTAAGTCTATTTAAAAGACTCAATTGTTTTCAATAAAGATAGACTAGAATTTTGAGAAAAAAATTATTTTGGGATTTTTTTCCATGAGGCGTGCCTCTCATGGCGGGGGTGAAACCTTAGTTGTGAAACTAAGATCGAGCGTGCAGCGTGAAGCGGCGTGAGATCCGAGAAGGTGAAATACATATTCATTTATTCTTTAGGTATAGTTATTTCTTTCATTTCTCATCTTTTTTCAAAAATTCGTAAACCCGCCCTCTTCCATTTCACATCAGTTTGGTATCAGAGCATGGTTAGAAAAAAGTAATGAGTGATGAAAATTAAACTGTGATACAAGTTTCTTATGAAAAGATTTTCGATATGAAATCGATACAATTTTGTTTGAATAATTCATTGCAAGTGTTGAAATGAATTGATAATTTCTAGTGAAAAGTCGGTGCAATTTGTTACTTTATTCACTTTCTTTTTCGTCACTTTTGTTAAAATTTCAAAAACAAATAATCATATCCGAAATATCTTTTCATCCAGTCCCTCAACTCTCTATCACAAATCTTATTTTAATCACAAGTCAAATCCTCGGTCACAATTTCAAATCTTTTGTTATAAAAATCACAACCAAATATTTTTTAAAAAATTAGATAATATTTACTGTTCAATCTCCTCATTATCCCTTATCTTATCTCAAGTCCTCACCACACATCTCAAGTCCCAACCACATTTCAAAACCCCGTCTCTCCACAAATATCCACAAGAAAATCCAAACAAAAATACAAAAAAATACTGTTACAAGTCCCCACAAAATTCTAACAGAAAATCTTTCAAATTCAAATAAGTTATTGTTTATATTTTTGATGTCATCAAACCTTTTCCCACGTGATCTTCTCTTTCGTTCCTCTCTCCACTTCCCTCAAGTCCTCCAACTGCTTTTGCTCTTCCCCTCATCCTCGTCATCGGATATCCTTCATCATCCTTTCCATTTTCCGACCGATCTTCAATAACTCTGCATCAACAACTGAACAGTATCAGAAACATGTTAGTATTCACAATATCTACAAGCTAGAGACTCTACAAGACCAGTAGCTGATTCAGACCAGTGTCGAGTCACCACCACTTCATGTATACTCGAAGGGGTCGAGTTCTCCCACCTGGCAAGAATGATGGGGACATCGAGTCAGATTTTTTTTGTTTTTTAGTCTGAGTATGTATTTTTATTTTATTGAGTCAAGTGAATTTTCTTTTATTTAGTAGTCATATTTTTCCTCTTCTTTAGTCTCAATATTGGTCGTGAAAAGAGAATGAGTTGTAAGTCTATTTAAAGACTCAATTGCTTTCAATAAAGATAGATTATAATTTTGAAAAAAAATTATTTTAGGGGTTTTCCCTAAAGGGGTGTGCCTCCCATGGCAGGGTGTGAAACCCCAGCTGTGAAGTAAACATCAAGTATGTGGTGTAAAGCGGCGTGAAATCAAGATTGATGAGCGTGCCGCAAGAAGCGACGTGAGATCTGAAAAGGTGGAAGGACTTTTCATTTATCCATTATGTAATCATTAGCTATTTTTTTCGTCTCTCATTTTTTTCAAAGTCTGTAGACCCCCTCTTTTGTTTCACATCATTAACCTAAATCTCTTTTGCGTGTCACAAGGTTGAGTTTAAGCATGTAAGTCTCTTTGCAAATTAAGCACCCTGCAAAAAAGAAGGGTTAGTAGTCCCTTTTCTTTGCCGATTAAACGCGACTCTTACCGCGTTTCCGTGATACATGGAGCCTCCCTGAGCTCTGCTTTCTAGAGCAGAAGCACAAGGATGCTATATGTGTTCTGCAACTGTTTGTTTCCTGATATTAGCCCCTGCACACAAAAATAAAAAGAAAATATTAACCGTTTAGTAAATAAAAGAAATATCATTCTCTCCCCAGCAATGGCGTCAAAATTTGATTGAGGTGAAAGCAGTGCACAGAAAACAGAATTTGTAAATCAAAAATAAATATCGTGCTCCATCTTCCTTAATTGTACCGTTGTACCAGTGACTAAGCTGATCGTGATTCACAAGGAGGGATGCGATAAAAGCTTTTCGGTATTTTGTTACTTCACTAAAACCAGTTAAAATGATATTCTTTATTTTAAAAAGTGAAAAGGTAGAAAACTAAGTCAGAAGAGTAAGAAGAGAAGAAATAAATAAAAGAAGAAAGTGTTTGTGTTTTTAAAGTTGTTTTATAAGAAGAAATTAAAAGTCAGGGCGGACTCCAAAAACCTATGGTGTCTCCCGCTTGAAGCAAAATGGACATTGACAAAGTGCGAAATCCGTTGATTGAGAAGATCGTGATATTCATGATAAAAGTAGTGCTGGAGAAGGAACGTCTGAGGAGAAAAAAAAATTTGCAACCAGGAGAAGCACTTTCAATATTAACAAGGAGAGATCGGCGTCGCCAAAAGTGGATGAGGCACAAGTGCCCAGAATAGAGGAGAGAACACTAGTCGGAGGAGAGGAGATTGTCGTTAAGAGAAGAGGATTTAAGTTGGCAATGACGTGGTAGCTATGAGCTCTGCAAGAAGAGGAGGTCCAGTCGGCGACGTCGAAGGAGAAAAGAACTCATCTTGCCTGCATCTGAATCAGGGTTTAATTGTAAGGAGATTAGAGGGATCCAGGCCAGGTTTGATAACCTAAAGAAAAGAGCACAGCAATCAAGTATAGATTACAAGTGGACTGCTATCGGTTGAGCTATTGAAGCAGGTACCAGGATCAAGTCAAATCGGATCCAAGTTGAAGACCTATAGCGGATTGAGTCTGAAAGCAACACCAGGTCGAGTCTGAATGAATATGTAGACTCGATTTACAGAAAAATAGATGGCAGTAGAGACTCGGATCTGATCGAGAGGTTGCAGAGGCCGAGGTCCGCGACAAAGGCGGCTCGCCGACGGAAAGGCCAAGGCGGAGAAAAAAGCGAGCTCAACGATGGAAGGGAAGCGCTGGTCGCAGACGAGGGTCTAGTCGAGATGATGGTGGTCGGTTGCAATCATCAAAGATGGAGGTCACCAAGTCAAAGTTTAAGGCCGAGATCAGATGCATTGTCAATGGTGATGGTTAAAGGAACTCGTAGCCAACGAGATCTGAAGTGGTGTTATCGACGTATTTGAAGTCGGCACGGATGAAGGAGAGGAAGATGATGGAAAAGAGGGTGCGAAAGTGGTGTTGTCAGTCGACAGGCGAGGGCGATGGTGTCAGGTGGTTGGCGGTTGTAGATCGGCGAGGGAAGTAGTCAATCTAGCAGCGAGTGCTGAGGACAAAGCCGAAGAGTTGATGGTCTTGATCGAGCGATGTTGGCAATGTCAACTGGAGATCGGTGACCTGACAGCGGCGAGATCTCTGCAGAGTGCTGGGTCGGGTAGACTGGTCGCGCGATGAGGGAGATTAAAAAGATGAGTCAGCACCAACAACAAAGAAGATAGGTGCGCACTAGGAGGAGATCTACAGAGATCACAGAAGTCCGAGCAAAGGGTTGCATGCGGGTTGGATATCAAGTTCAAGGCCAGAGCGGGTGTTGATCATGGTTGCAAACAACTCGGGCAGAACGCGGCTGAAGAAGACCGAATCGGTGACTCTTTGAATTGACTCGAACTTTTTATCTAGGATTTTTGTGAATGATATTAGGGTTTTGTAGAGGCTAGGATTTTGAGGAGAGAGCTTTTTATAGTGATGACCCGGCGCTCACTAAAAGAATTTTGACAAAGCGAAAGCTAGGCACGTGCTACATGAGCGCGGCCCAGCGCAAACTCGACGACACCGAAGGAACTTCGATTAGCTGAGAAACTTTTTGAGATGCTCTGATACCTTGTTAAATAAGTTAAGGAAATAAATGAGAACTGCATATTTTGATGAGGACAATGGCCGAGGATATATATATATATATATATATATATATATATATAGTAGTCTTCGTGTGAGAAACTTTCTCACACGAAGACCGTGAGAAAACTATACAGGAGCTTTTATGTGGATGATCCGAACCGTTCATCTTGATCTATATACTTTATTTAGACTATCAATTAAAAATCACGCGAGTCCGAGCTTTTTTACCCATACAACAAGTGGTTACAAAACATATGTTATATTCACCGTAGAATAAAGACGTCACTTGATGCATCAGTAAAAAAAGTTGGAATCGCGTGATTTTTTATTGGTAGTCTAATTAGAGTATGTAGATCATAATGAACGGTTCGGATCATTCATAAAATCTCTCTTATATGATTTTCTCACGAAGCTTATTATGAGAAAGTTTCTCATTTGAAAATTTTCCTATATATATATATATATATATATATATATATATATATATAAGCATACAATTGCATAATAAGAAAATCTCTAATTATAATACAATTTATATTGCATAATTCTAATTCTAATATTATTCTTAATAGCTAGTTCACTGATATGAAGAAGCTCAGTTATATATCATCAGATTATGATCATTAATGGAAAATATTCCTTTCCAAACAAAATGTATAACCATTATAAACTCATAAATTTAGCAACTAAATCATATGCCAGATTCATAATTGAACTCATATATTCTTCAGCTTTTGATCTATAACATTGCAGAATATTTCTTCAGAGCTAATTTTAAAGACATATGGTGGGTCTATACACAATTAACTTCCTCATTTCTATGCTCAGATTCATGGGATTTGGCAAAGGCTAAATCATCCAATAAAATTACAGAGTCAAAATTTAATTTTACCTATTTATGAAACCAAACGATGTCCCATAAATCTGCATCGTCGACTGCAACATTTCCTCGCTAAACGGCGGAAACTTAGACCTCCCATCTGTAGTTCCAGAACTGCAACCCAAACACAAAGGCTTGGTACTGCCATAAAACGAAATAAGCAAGTTCAAAAATCTTGAGCACACAACAAAGTAACAAGCAAGTACCTCAATGATAAGGCTACAATGGGCTTTCCCGTGAGAATCGGTGAGGCATCGCTGATTACTCATCAATTTTGCATAGTATTTACCATATGTTCACATTTATTTTTATTAAACTATGCTATTTAACTCTTTTTTTAATTATGAGTGTGAAGATATTTATTTAGATAGAAGGAAAAGGAAACCCTAAAAAAAAAAAATCAAAGAACCCAATTAAATTCAAATTTTAAATCAATCCTAATTAAATTCGAACTTCTTAATCAATTCAGACTCGGATTCAAACTGTACACCTTTTAGTATTTTGATCATAACTTTCGCTACAGAAATTCAAATCTAATGATTCAAGATGTTCCCAAAAAGGACTTAAAAGTTTACAATTCTTATGTTGACTATTGTTTCCAATTCAGTCGTTTGACGAGTCATATTCAACAATCAACAAGTCAGCTAACTGCAGATCAATTTAGAATTGAATTCTCACATCAAATTGGAATTAGATTAAAAGTCCTAATATGTATCTTATTGTAATTGGCTTTGAGGTCTATTAAAATATCTGAAATCTTTTATAATTGATCATCTCTAAACAGAGATAAAAAAATTAAGATTTTAGATCAGTTTAGTTTAGGTTTTTCTTTTATTTTCTTTTTTCTTTCTAAACCTAGATTAAAGAGAGATTCATGGGAGTAAAAGAGAGAAGGGTTGTACTGAAAGTGACATCAATGTAAGTTTCCTCCTTTTTTTATATAGTTTTTTAATTTAATCAATTTTTTCTTTTTTCAAACCATAATTAAATTGAAAAACTATAAAAGAAAGGAGAAAACTTATATTGATGTCACTTTCAGTACAACCCTTCTCTCTTACTCTCATGAATCTCTCTTTAATTTAAGTTTATAAAAAAATAGAAAATAAAAGAAAAATTCAAACTAAACTAATCTAAAATCCTAATTTTTTTTCTCTGTTTGGAAATCAATTATGAGATATTTCAGCTCTTTAATTAGACCTCAGAGCCAATTTCAATAAGATACACATTATGACTTTTAATCTAACTCCAATTTGATGTGGGAATTCAATTATGAATTGGTATGCAGCTAGTTGACATGTTGATTGCTGAATATGAATCATCAAATGACTGAATTGAAAACAGTGATCAACATAAGAATTGTAGCCCTTTAAATCATTTTTCTATAGCATCTTCAATCATCAAATTTGAATTTATGTAGCGAAAGTTATGATCAAAATACTAAAAGGTGTGCATTCTGAATTCGAGTCTGAATTAATTTAAAACTCCGAATTTAATTAGGATTACTTTAAGATCCAAATTTAATTGGGTTTTTTGGGCTTTTTTGGGTTTCATTTTCCTTCTCATACCTAAATAAGTATTTGCACGCTCATAATCAAAAAGAGGAATAAATAGTAGAGTTTAACAAAAATAAATGTGGACATATAGTAAATAATATGCAAAATTGATGATTAATCAATCGCCATCCACAATTCTCCGAATGTAAGGCTCGACATCCTTATGAGTAACAATCGGCACGCAGCCCTTAAAGTTCTCAGCATCTGTTCTTCCGTTCAGGCCCAAACTCTGCAAGTACTCCGCCTCGCCATTCTGTTCAAGGATCTTCTTTAATGTGTCTCTCTGAACCTGAGCTGCATTTCTTGTCAGTTCTTCGAATTCTTTGATCTCGCTGTCCAGATTGAACACCCTCTTCTCCTCCGACATTTTCTTTTTCCTGGAAATATCAAAGTCTTAGTTTTAAGATTCCCACAGAATTGAGACAGAAGCACATATATATAGCAGTGGGAGCCGCAATATGGTGCTCTGAAGAGCTGCCAACTTCAATCCATTGGCTGACATGGGAAGTTGGCGCACCATTCACCAGTCTGCTTACTTTTCTAGTCTTTTTTTAATGGGTGCTTACTTTTCTGGTCTAAGCCAAATGACATGGTAATATATGGACTAATAAATATATACAACAATTTTGCAGAAGAGATTCCTTTTTCATGTATTTATTTTATTTTATTTTTGAACGAGAAGAAAGAAAGGATAATAATGTATCATTGTCGGAGACTTGGGCATGTAGGCCGTTTCTGCCACTGTTATACCTCAGGCTGATGGTTTGACTGGAGAGTCTGATAGCATACAAAATAACCACAAAGCAAATAGGCCAATATTCTTGCTTCTTTGTGCTTATTGATTGCGTTGTATTGAGCTTGTCAGTAACATTTTTTTCCTGGATACGGTTTGTTTCCAATGTTTACTACTCTTTTCTAATTTTTATTTTCACTGATCACTCTACCTCATTTCATTAATGAGTAAATAATGAATAAACATACATAATTTCAATAATAGTAGTACATACAATACACTCGGACTCGCAACATGCAAAAGCTCAATATGGAGGCCCTTTTTTTAATAAATGGGGACCTTTCTTTACCTTTGATGTTGTACTATTGATGTTTCTCATTGTTGTTTCATTATCTTCTCATTAATGAAGCTATTTTCACCTTTTATTCAAGGGTATTTTAGAACTATACTCCCCCAAATCTTTCATGTTTAGAAATTTACCCTCAAATCTTCATATTTAGATCTATACACCTCAATCATTTAAACCTAATAAGTCATCCCTCCCAGTTAGATGTAGTTAAAATTTAGATGGACAGAGAGAGAGTTTACTAAAATACCCCTGTAAAAGAAACTTAAATTCCTCTCTCTCTCACCCACCTGAACCTTTATCACCTTAACCCTTGTTCCATGCTAGCACCACTCGTCTTCGAAGCATTATTGCACAGGTTGAAATCTATAACGGTCCCAATTACAATAATCCTCGATCCACATAAAAATATCCGAATTTTTTCTAAATTTTGACAGCATCTCATTTGTAATTACTACAGTGTCATATAATATAACTATACAATTTCGGCCACAATCAGCCTACTTATCACATCCTTGAGATCATAAGCTCGAAAGTACCCCTCTCGGCATTCTCAATCCAATCACAATAATCATCTCCATCACCAAACTCAAAATAACACCTACAACTACGCATATATCTCCATACATATATAAAGATCAAACTATCTTACTCACAAGTGTAACACATATTACATAGCATATATATCAAGTATTGCGTTTATATATATAAGCAAGAAACTAATCATAAGTGACAAAGCGTAACTAAATTCCACAAGATTTGATTCTCCATGCAATTCTCACAGAAACGCCCATGCAGCTTTAAGCCAAGCCTGTGCCTTATCACGACCTGAAAATGTTGTTAATATAAAAGAGAGCTCGACAGCCCAGTGAGTACTGTCATACAAAAAATCCACGGAGTGATATACAAATAATAATACAAAGCATGATTTATGCACCAGGTAATAAACATGAACATGAATTGGAACTGATAAATAGGAGCTCAATAATATAATAAAGATATTTGTCAATCTTTTAACTTCTTTGAAAGTCCTTTTCACTTTACACTTCTTACTTTATTTTTGATGTGAACATAAATTGAAGTACTTGATTTTTACACAAAAAATCAGCATTGTTTGCCCTGTTTTGCCCTATTTCATTGTTGTAACTGCCAGTTATTGACGATGATTGTTTCTTTTCTTGTCTTTCTTTTGCTTCCTCTTGTTCTTCTTCACCTCTTCTCTTTCTTCTCTTTTTATTCCTTTTCTTTCCTATTTTTCTTCTCGTTTTGCTTCTTTTGTTTCTTCTCTTTCTTTTTTCTTTCTTCTTCTCTTTCTTTCTCTTCATCTCTTGCATATTCTTCTTCTCCTCTTTCTTATTTCGTTCCTTCCTTTTCTTCTACTCCTCTTCTTTCTCTCTATAAAATCGTGTTCTCATGTATTTGCATACTTTTTATGAGTTGATCTTTTTTGAACTCTTCTATTTCTTGAACTTCTTCCGTCTCCTTTTCGAATTTGTAGATTTCTTGAATTCCTTTCATCCCTTCCTCGAACTCCATGACTTCGTGAGTTGTCTCTGTCTTTCTCTCTTCATATGTCTTCTGCATAACATCCCAAGCATATTTTGTTGTTGCACCTCTGATAATGTCAAAAGTATGTCCATTAACTCCACAAAATATTAAAAAAAGGGCAAATTTATCTCTTGTCTTTAAGTCGTCACATTGGTCCCTTTTAGTTGATGTTAATCTCCTCCAATCTTTTATTATCTCGAAACTTTTTCCAACGATCTCCCACATGTCTTGAGAGATCAACAATTCCTTTATTTTGTTACTCCAACTCTGATTGTTATCTTTTGTGAGATGAAAACAACAAGTTGCATCAACTTGTTAGCCATCTTCTATAAAGATTAACTTCGAGTTGGTTGTCGACGACGACGATATTTGGCACAAAGTGAGGGAGGATTTTATGGCTCTAATACCACTGTTGATCTTAGATAAAGAAAATATGAGAAGAGATGAATCAATAGAGGAAGAAAAATAATAACTTTATTTTATTGACTCTAATAATTTCTCATACGACTTTCTCATATAAAATTGAGCCCTCTTGTGCTCTATTTATAGAAATATAAATTCTCTAATCTCCTACTCATACACAAACTTAACAACCAAATACTACTATTATTACATGAAAATCCAAATAAATAGAAACTCCAGCTTCAACCATAATTAAACTTTGACACCTAACGAAATAGAAAATCTTCTAAATATATACTCCTAGTTTAACTCGACTTTGAATAAAGTCTTTACTAACATGATTCGTAATTGAATTATATTTCCAACAACTATCAATCACAAACTCCTAATGTGAGCTGAAACTAGGGACAAAACATATTATATAAAAAGATTATTCTCAGTTTGACAAGAAGTACCTTAAAAAAGAATCCTAATTTTACAGAAGATCAACACAGATAAACTGAAAGTCTATTAAAAATGTCTCCTTTTTTCGAGAACCAACATTGATCTTGATTCGTTAATTCCCATAGCTCAAAGGGATAAATATCTAATATAATTTTTGCCCAAATTTAAATTACAGCAATAGGAAAAAATTTATTAAAGAAAAAAAAAATCATACCTCAAGAAATAATGGAAATTTGGATACCTGACAGATTACCCAAGCCTGCTCCATCCTCTTGACGAAATTAGACGAGCTCTGAATCGACGGTGGGCGAAGCCCTAACGACGACGCCGGGTTCCAGAAGCTTCCAGAAGAGAGGAGGCATCCGCTGCTTCCTCTGAAGTTTGGAGGAAGAGAGGAGAAATGACAGCAAATTGATGCCATTCGATCCGATTTTGCCTTCCTTTTGTCTTTCCTTATGTTCTTTCTTCTATCTTCTTCTTTGTCTCAATGATTCTCGACAGCCGAGAGATAGCGGACTGGTGGGCACGGATACTCGCGCAGAGAATTGATTAATGCAAATATCAGATTAGTACACTCAGACAACTAATTAAGACACACAAAATTTTTTAAAAATTATTCTCAGAGAACTAATCAATACACCCAGAGAATTGATAAATTTTTTTAGGATCGCAGTATTTTTTCGAACTTATAAACTAAATAGGATACTGCGACCATAGTCGCATTCTTATAAAACAAGAGACGTAATCAATTGAAGCAGTGAATAAGGTCTCGTAAGTTAAGTAATTAAGATGATTAAAAGACTACGGCCTTATGTAATAGCAGTGTTTTTGAAAAGTTTTATTTGATAACACTGCGACCTTGGTCGCAGTATTTTATAACTTATTTTTTATTTTTGCGACCAAAGGTCGCAGTCTTTTTATTAATAAATTTTAATTGAACTGTGACTTTTGTCGCAATCCCGTAAAACAAATGGTTTGAAAAAAAAAATTTATACTGTGACTATGGTCACAGGACTCAATTTTATCTGACAGTTTATTATTATGAATGCGACTGTGACTTGATGAAAAGGACAACTTTTAAAATATTTTTTTCTTACGACTTTAGTCGCAGTACTGACATAGTGGTTATATATTTATGTGTATTTTACTTGTCTTTTAGATTTTAATCGATTAGCCAACATTTTCGATGTTGAAAAAGTCTTCCTTTTGAAGAAGAAGAAGAAGAAAAGAAGAATCACGATGGAAAATATTAAAGTTGACATCCTGAGGGAACAAGAACCTGTCAAAATAGTTAATGGAGATCTAAACCTGCAAACTAAAAATCAATATTTGATCCTGCTCTCGCTATTTTAGAACGATGAATCCTAGATCAGACAGCGTGAGGAGACACATAGAGATAGACATGTAAAAGGAGAGAAAAATAATAATAAAGAATATAAAGCTAATACATCATCCCAAGAAAACTATCTTTTTTGAACGGTAGAGGCTTTAATAATTTTAATTATTTTCAAAAAGCGGGACGCCATTAAGATTGTCAAATTATGTGGCACATATTGTGCCACGTCACTGTCAGCTGAGAGGCACTCTCAGCTATCGGCTAATATACATTTTTATGTGTGCGTGTGTGTGTGTGTGTACACACACACACACACACATATGGGGTGTCTGTACCTCAGCCACCAGCTGAGAGAGTATCTCAGCCGGCGTGACGTGAATTCATATTAGCCGCAGAGAAGTTGAAAATTTAGGCGGTAAAAAGACAAAACATCCTGCTCGAAAAGACCCTCAACCACTTTACCGTTGCCCAATGATTAAAATACCCTCGGTTTCACTTTTAAATTGGCTACAACTGTTCCTCCACAAAAAAATTACAGATCTGAAAATTTAAGTTTTTTCAAACAAAAAAATTACAGATCTTGATTATTAATTTTTTTGAAAGATGTTTTAATCACAATAAAAATTTATTACTGCGACTTGAAACAGTTTATTTAGTTTTTTTTTTGTTTTGTGAAACTGCAATCGAAGTCGCAGTTTCTGAAAAGAAAAATTTGGATTTAAATTTTTTAACATCATTTTCACTTTTTAGATTTATTTTTGCTTTACATTGTGACCCTGGTCGCAGTGTTACAGCCTTTTTTTATTTTTTTGATTAGGATCGCAGTATTTTTTCGACCTTGGTAAGCTAAATAGGATACTGCGACCGTGGTCGCAGCCTTATGAAATAAGAGTCGCAGTCAATTGAAACAGTGACGAAGATCTTGTAAGTTAATTAATTAAGATGATTAGAAAATTGCGACTTCGATCGCAGTCTTATGTAACAGCAGTTTCATTGAGAATGTTTTGTTAACACTATGACCTTGATCATAGTATTTTTTATTAAGTAATCTAAATAGGACACTGCGACTGTGGTCACATTCTTATGAAACAAGAGACGTAATCAATTGAAGCAGTGAACAAGGTCTCGTAAGTTAAGTAATTAAGAAAATTAGAAGACTGCTGCATTGGTCACAGTCATATGTAATATTAGTCTTTTTGAAAACTTTTGTTTGATAACAATGCGACCTTGGTCGCAGTATTTTATAACTTATATTTATTTTTGCGATTGAAGGTCGCAATCTTTTTATTATAAATTTTAATTGGACTGCGACTTTGATCGCTATCCTGTAAAACAAATGGTTTGAAGATAAATATTCATACTGCGACTATGGTCACAGAACTCAATTTTATCTGACACCTTATTATTATGAATGCGACCAAAGTTGCAGTCTTGATGAAAAGGATAACTTTTAAAATAATTTTTTCCTGCGACTTTTGTCACGATACTAACAGATTGGTTATATATTTATATGTATTTTACATGTCTTTTAGATTTTAAATTGAATGGCCAACATTCTCGATGTTGAAAATTTTCTGATAGGCTTTCCTTTTGAAGAAGAAGAAGAAGAAGAAGAGCAGAATCACGATGGAAAATATTGAAGCTGACATCCCGAGGAACAAGTACCTGTCAAAATAGCTGATGGAGATCTAGGCCTGCAAACTAAAAATCAATATCTGATCCCGCTCTTGCTATTTTAAAACGACGTTCTCTACGAGTCAAATCTTAGATCTGACAGCGTGATGAGACACAGAGAGATAGACATATAAAAAATGAGAAAAATAATAATAAAGAATATAAAACTAATACATCATCCCAAGAAAACTCTTTTTTAAACGGTTGGGACTTTTAGTAATTTCAATTATTTTCAAAAAGCGGGCGCCATTAAGATTGTCAAATTGTGACACATATTGTGCCACGTCACTGCTAGCTGAGAGGCACTCTCAGCTGTCGGCTGATATACATTTTTCTGTGTGTATATATTGTTGGCCCAGAGGCCCTTCACTCTAGTTTTGATGATGATTAACTCATGCAGTTATAGTTTACTAATAATCTTGTGATATTTAGTTTCAGATATTTGATCAAGATTTTAGTAGGTGTTTAGTTTCAACAAAGGAGTTTTGGAGCTTTCACATGTTGATTCAAGAGCTCTCGCGTCAAAGTTCACATCTAGCACTCGGTTGGAGTCAAGCTCATTGGATCGTTTTTGAATCGAGTCGACTTAGAGGAGTTCTACAAGAAGACCTCGGTTTGTTCAGTTTAAGATTATTTAGATCTTGTGTAAAGATTAGATAGTGTTGATATGCTCAAGTTCAGACACATACACACACAAGTTTAAAGTTTACTGGTTTTGATTTTCGGTTTAACCGATTTTGGATTTCATGTCAAAAACATAGATAGATATCTTTATATGTATATTGGATTCTATCTATATACAATATGCTTCAAAATTGTTTAAATATCTTATTTTTGTATCCATATGAGTTTTGGAGAAAACGGTTTTCCATTTCAAAAATTCAAGTTTTGAAAAATACTGATTTTGTGTTTAAGCCTAATTTCAATATCACAAAAATAGTCAAATAGTTTGTAATATGTGTTGAATTTTAGTCACACATATTTGTATTTCAAAGATCTTATAAGAACTTATTTTTGTGGAATTCATGTGATTTTATTGGATTTAATTGGAGTTAAAAAGACAAGTTTTCAATACCCAAAATCCCAGCCTGACTGCACTGGCGGTCGACCGGACGGTCGACCGGAGCAGGAGTCGGTCTACCGTCACAGTCGACCGATGTGCACGGGACGTGCACAAAGGCCAGCCTATTCGGCCGGTCGACCGCGCGGTCGACCGACTGAAAGCACCCCACTCTCAGGTGGGGGACGGTCGACCGGGCGGTCGACCGATGGCCTTGGCCCGGTCGACCGGGGCGGTCGACCGGAGACACAACGGTCTAAAAATGACCATTGGCCGGTCGACTGGGCGGTCGACTGGAAGGGCAATTCTGCCCTTTCTAGACTGCCAACGGGCAGATTTATGGGTTATATATAGCCCCCCTCTTGAGTTGTTTTTAACAAGTTTTTAGAGAGCAATTTTTTCTACCTTTACAAGTGTTTAACAGCAAATTTTTAAAAGAGTTTTTGGGCTAAAAGATTTTATCTTTATTTATTTTAAAGTGTCAGAAATTCAAAGAAAAAGGAGAGTCTTTGGGAAGTGTTTTGATCTTCATTTTCTATTTCATTCTAGAGTTTTTCTTTGTGATTTGTTTTCCAAACTCTTTATATTCTCACACTTGAGCTATCTATCTATCCTATCTATTAGGATCTTATTTTGTGAGAACAAGTTGTTTGTGATCTTTGTGATCACCAAGAGTTGTAACCTTCTTTGCTTTGTGTTTGTGTTATCCCTCTTATGTAGAGGTGATTGTGGAGGTTGTGTTTGATTGTGTTGGTATCCCTCTAAGTGTAGAGGTGATTGAGGTTGGTGTTTTGGTTTTGTGCCTTACCCTCTAAGTATAGAGGAGGTTGTGCATTGGGTCGTTGGTATCCCTCTAAATGTAGAGGTGATTGTGGTTGTTTGGCTAAGTGCCTTATCCCTCTAGTGTGTGGTGATCTTTGTTGGCTTAGTGTCTTATCCCTCTAAGTGTAGAGGTGATTATTGTTGTGTCTTACCTTTTGTGTAGAGGTTGTTGTTTTGAGAGAGAAGTTGTGTACTCCTAGTTTGTATTACCCAAATTCTCAGTGGAGGTTCCCTGTGTGGAAAATCCTGTGTGGACGATATAGTGAAAATCCTTCTGTGTGAAGGAGGGGACGTAGAGCAGTGGCTCGAACCTCGAAACATATCTTTGTGTTTGCGATTGATCCACTATCTCTAACTCTCTCTCTCTCTCTCTCTCTCTCTCTCTCTCTTATATCTTGCATTGATTCATATTAGTCATATTATTTTATATGCTTGGTATTGATTGTGTATGCCCATACCTGTATTTAACCAAGAGAGCTTCAAATAGCACCTCAACTCTTATTTAGAGGAATTTTGAGGAGATAGTCTAGAGCCCTTCACCAGGAATTCGGCTACACTCTTTGGTACACTAAGTGTGTTGCAATTAGTTTTTAATTCCGCATCATTTGTCATTAGATTAGCCGTACACCTATTCACCCCCTCTAGGTGTACTTTCAATTGGTATCAGAGCCTACGCTCCTGATATTAGGTTTAACCACGTAGGAGTGAGATCTTGGTAGCTAATATAGTATTTACATTTGCACACATATTTGTTTACACACACTCATAGATTCCTTGACCCCTCTCATGTATGATGTTTCCAACATTGACATGTGAAAATATAAGATGAGTATGTACCTAAAAACCCTAGGAATGCATGTGTACCTTACTACTACCAAGAAATCCTATCTTGATAATAACAAGCATATAGAGGCCAATTCACAAGCCCTTGAGGCACTTAGGAGCACTCTAAGCAAAGATTATCTTATGACTGTTTCTCATTGTGATTTCGCCTTTGCAGTGTGGAACACCTTGACCTCTCTAAAACATCAAACGTCAAAATATGTGGAGGAGGAATCTAGTGGAATGAGTCCGACCAACCTTGCTATATGGTCCAAGGGAATGACTCCCTTGAGGTAAACTCGAAAACTCATATAGATGATTGTGCTAGCTCTTCTAATGATGATTATGATAGTATGAATGCTGAAGCATTAAATGAAGAGCTTTCTATTGTTTGTGAAAACCTTTTGGAAAAATACCAAGTTTTGAAAAAGAAAATTCTTAAATTAAATAAAGAAAATAAGGATTTATTTTCAAAACTTGATTTAACTTTACAAGAAAGGGATGAGATTTCAATTGAAAGGGACTCATTGAAATCCTAACTTGATCTTGCCCTAAATGAAAACAAAATCTTAAAAGGTAAAAATAATTATGATGAAGTTTTCAAGAAAAATGAGATCTTGTCTTCAAAACTTGATATTGCTTTAAAAGAGAACAACTCTTTGAAAAACAAAATTGCTTCAATTTCAAAAGAATTGGATTTGATTTCTAATGAAAATAAATCTTTAAAAAATGATTTAGATTCACATGTTTGCCATGCTTCATCATCTAGTGTACCTATTGCATGCTCCACCACTTCTTCTATTATTGAAAATGATATATGTGTTTTAAAGAAGAGTGTTGATTATTGGGCTCCACTTTGAGCCAATGTGCCATGAACAACACACGGTTGGAATCCATGTTTCGCAAGAAACATGCTCCTCACATGCATGCACACCATACACGACATACACATGCTCATCATGCTCACACACATGATTCAAAGTATACTCATGTGTACACTTGTACACATTGTGGACGTAAGGGCCACCTTGCAAAGTTTTGTTATGATAGAGTACATAATATAAATTTTGCATAAGTCAGGAAAGGTGCTAACCCCCATAGACCCAATAGAATATGGGTACCAAAATCTACCCCTATGATATTTGATGTAGGTGTGGGCTCTCATTTGACGTGAGGGTGTTGGTGCCTTGATGGTGGATGCGTTCCGAGCTAAATGGTGACAAATTTTAGATGCATCACTTTTAAGGGAAGTTTAGTGGGAGGTCACCATAGTTTGGAGACCTAGAGATAAGCCCTATTGGTTTGGTAACTATCTCTAACTCCTTATTTATATTTATATGCTTTTAGATTATTGATTTTTAGCATGTTATATTTAATGATTATTATGTTAAACGTCATGTTTATTAGACTTGTGATATACATATGTAGTATTTGAGAAACACACATATTTATATGAACTTATATTTTGTGTTCTCACTTTAGTTTAACTATTGTGTATATACTAATCTAAAATATGTGCATTTAGCCTAATGATCATATTGATTTATGTTCATGATTCTTTTGCACTTCATATTTTGATTACATATTTAGATGTAGTTTTTCATTAAACTTGTGTTTATACTTATACAACTAATGAGCCACATTTATTTTTGAATGTTTGTGCTTAATTGCTCACTTGTACCCATTAGATGTACTAGTATAGCCTAGCTTTGATGATTCGTGCATTTCAACTTGTATTCCCTATTTTGTACATATTTTCATGATAATGCGTTTAGCTTCATGTATATGTTAATTTTGTTTAAAATTTTAGATATACATGTATACCCTTGAGTCACTTACTTTATGCAAATTCTATTATGGACTCATTTGTGTTTGGGATATGTATGTTTACTTCTAGTTTAAACAAACATACATATACCTTGAAGTATATTTAGTTTTGATGTTTTTCATGTGTACAAAGGAATTTCAAGAAGCTTAAATGTCTTACTCCATGATTTTGTTGATTACATAACTTTTTACACTCTATGTTTGATGTTTACTCATGATTTGTTTTCATGAGATTATATGAGCTTTATTGCTATTTGAGTGTTGATGATTGTGTGATTTTCTTGTTTTCATGAATATATTATTGTTTTGTTCCTTACTTGAAGGACTTCGTACTAGTTTTCAAGATTATTATAAAGTAGTTCATATTCTTCAATTGGTAGAGTTTTCAAACTTATTAAATTATTTTCAAATTCATATTTTTGAAAACCCCACCAACCGAAGGGTGGATGGATGGGCGACCATGCCTTGTATGCTCAAATGGAAAATCCTTTTAACATGTGCATGAAAAGGGAGGTAGTATGAGTTATACACTTGATCCTCATTATATTTTCAATTGGTATCACAATTGATATTTTTATGATTTTATACTCATATTTGTGTTTTCTATATATGTATGCTTCAAACTTCAAGTAGTATCAATTTCGATAGGTATTTTCATTTTCATACATATATATGTGATTTGATTGTGCTTACTATATCTTCACATCTTAAAGTACAAATTATGTTTATGTTAAGCTTGATTTAGTCCTTAATATCAATTATTTTTCAATTGGTATCTTATGCAAGCTTATACATTATTTTTATTAGTATTTCATAAAGGGGGAGAAAATTCATGTGCTATCTTTCATTCGATTTTTATTTTCAATTAGCATCTTACTCCCATTCTTTATGATGAAAAATACTTTGTATTGGTATATGCTAACATTTTCAATATTGCTATCAATAATCTTAATTGGTATTATTCTCAATTTGGTATCTTTATTGCAAAATAATTTGTATTTATCCAAAAATTTGGCTCTTACTTACAATTGGTATCAATAAATTTGATTTTTACTTTCAATTGGTATCAAAATTTACAATATATATATATATATATATATATATATATATATATATATATATTTTCAATTAGTATCAAAAACATATAATGTTTCATTTTCTATTGGTATAAAAAATTTACAAGATATTTTCAATTGGTATCTTTGGTATCAAATTTACAAGATATTTTTATTGGTATCATTTGGTATCTTAAAAATTTTGTTTATTTTCAATTGGTATCATAAATTGATATCATAATGTTTTTTGATTGATATATTTTTTTAATTGGTATCATAATGTTTTGATATGTATTGCTTATATGTAAGGGAAGCTTAACATCTTCTCTATATATAGATTCATGTTGAGTGTATTTCATATTGAAGTGATTGACCACTCTTTGGTATGTAGTTCACATGTGTAGTAGGAGCTTCACATCTCCTTTTATACATTGTAGATTATACGTTATGTGATTAGGGTTTAGTCATCTCTTTTTCATGTAATGCATGTATGCAGGGGAGTTAACTTTACGTCTCTCCTCTTTATGAATATATATTGCATATATAACTTTATTATTTGATTTGACAAACAGAAGAAGATTTTTTTTTTGAGTTTATTCATTCCCCTTTGTTAATGATTTGACAAAAAGGGAGAGAGAAATTTGGAGTTTTATATATGCATGTAGAAATTTGGAGTTTTCTATATGCATGTTTATTTGAGAAATTTGGAGTTTTATATATGCATGTGGAAATTTGGAAATTCTATATGCATGTTTATTTGAAAATTTTGGAGTTTTATATATGCATGTTTATTTCATTTCCTTATTTTATACAAAACGGGGAAGAAGAATTTTTGAGATTTATATATGCATGTTTATTTTTCCAATTGGTATCAGAGCATATATGTTTTGTTTATGCAAAAAGGGGAAAAGTGTTCTTCATTTATGCATATATGTGTTATTTGGTTTATGTATTCATTGAATATCCTTATTGTTTATTGTTATGCATGAGTTAAGGGGGAGCTTCTATGAAGCTTAACTTTAATCCATGCATATATAACTCCATAAGTTTTGTCATCATCAAAAAGGGGGAGATTGTTGGGCCAGAGGCCCTTCACTCTAGTTTTGATGATGATTAACTCATGTAGTTATAGTTTACTAATAATCTTGTGATATTTAGTTTCAGATATTTGATCAAGATTTTAGAAGGTGTTTAGCTTCAACAAAGGAGTTTTGGAGCTTTCACATATTGATTCAAGAGCTCGCGCGTCAAAAATCGCATCTAGCACTCGGTTGGAGTCAAGCTCGTGGGATCGTGTTTGGATCGAGTCAACTTGGAGAAGGAGTTCTACAAGAAGACCTCAGTTTGTTTAGTTTAAGATTGTTTAGATTGATCGGTCGCTAATATTGCACATTCATTATCATATTCTTATACTTATTATAGAATAAACTCTGCTTTTTCCTAATTATTGTTTTATTTATTTGCAGGTCCATTACTAAAGGAGAGGGAGGAGAAATAAGCTCAAAACCCATCAAATTCTGATTTAAATCAGATTAATTCGAAGTCAGTAAATCAGGCAGATCAGGTTGGTTCAGATCGGTTGAAAACCAGTTAGAACAAATCCCTACAAATCAATCGGTTGAAGCCAAAGATCAAAGGACATTTCGTCAAAATCTCGAACTTAAACTGCAAATCCAGCTGAAGATAAAATAATCTCTCGAAACCAGGGACCCCCACCACTCGGCTGTGGCCATCTGGCCACAGGAATGCCGCGAAAACGCGACAATTGTCGTGTTTCCGCAGCTTTGTTAGGGAGTTAGGGGGTGTTTGCTCCCCCTATCTTCATACGCTCTCCTACGTGGGTTTTTGCCTATAAATACTGAGATTTTCAGAGCGTACAGGGGACGACCATACAGAGATAGAATTTAGTCCACTTTTTCATTCTTGTAGTGTAGATTTTGTTTTTCTTTTCATGTAATTTTCAGTTTTAATTTATGTAAATCAGAGGAGATCAGAGTTTCATAGGAGAATGAGAATGAAGTTTGTGCTGCGAGTGACACCAGTGTAAGATTTTCTTCTTTTCTCTTATTGTTATAAATCGAATCTATAGTTTCTCTTTGTATGTACTTTGTTTTTATTCTTCTTCTCTACTTTTCTTCTTTTGGTACCAATTGCTATCCAAGTGAGTCTTAAAGCATCGAAAGAGCCTTACCTTTGCGAGTGCCACCGATAGCTCATGACAATGGATTTTGAGCTTCATTCTGTATCACTTCATACTTGCAACGTCTTGATGATATAATATGGAGGAGATGAGAATCAACTCTTATGGGCTATACGTTGATCGCCTCACTTCAAGGTAACATCATTGCAAAAGATTCAAGGTAAGCATTTGGCCAAAGGAGGTAAGTAACTTTTAGATTCCTTTCTTTTAATTCTTTAATTTAGAACGCCACAATTTACACTTCTTTTATCACTCTTTTTTTCATTTCTCTGTTCATATCATTTCTAGTTTCTCCATCTTCTTAATTTATCATCTTCTTCCTAATTTAACTTTAACTCAATTTTTCCTTTTTCTTTTAAAGAACTAAAGAAGAACTTTAACCATACTTTGTAGCCTAAAAGAGAACTTACTAAAAAGCTTATATCGCTAGTCCTCCTTGTGGATCACGACCCACATCGCCACTTGCTATTGCAGTAGAATTGAGTAACTTGCACTCTTTAATCTTAAAATCTGAAATACTGTATTTTGTGTGCAGGTTCAAGCTCAATCAAACTTTGGCGCCGTTGCCGAGAGGGACAGTAAGTAATTCTCATTAAAGTTTACATTTTTTGTTAACCTTCTTCTTAGTTTTTTGGTGTATAGATTTAACAACAAGGAACTTTTGCTGCAGTGGACATATAAGTGGCCTTGGACTCTGCTCAAGAAAGCAGAGCCAAGAAGCCCTCAGATTTGCTACATTCCTGTGGCAATCTGAGTAAACTACTAACCTGTATTTTCTGCAGGTTAGCTGAATTGCAAAGTTTAATATCTGTAGCTATTAATTTTCTTATTTGTCTCACTGTACTTCCTTTCTAACCTCAACAGTAAAATGATGTTTGTTAAATATTAAAACAGTTTAAACTTTGCATTTAGGCACTTGTCTAATTCGTTATATTTTACATTACTGTTGAAGAGTGCTAAAGTAAAAGGTACGTTTGCATGGCATATAGTTTAGGAAACATTCTTGAGTGATTATTTGCTTGTTGAATGTTACTTTTCTTTATCTTGCACACTTTACACAATCAATCTTAAGGGCTTGTCCTATAAACAAGATAAGGTGGGGAAGTCATTACCCTCCCTTAGCCCACAAATAATCTCCTCACTCACTAACCCAAGCCTAACTAAAATTGAGTAGACGTTGGCCCTAGGGACATCTCGGACTCAATTAGGAGATTATCCTAAGGGGGAATGTGTTAGAATTTGACTCCTGCCAAATCAGTGTCTAAGAAAAGGGATTGGGGCGAAACCCCAAAGGCTGGTGGTTTGGCTTAATTAGGCCCGTCGCTTTTGCGTAGATACCTCCCACCAATCTTGCCCTGACCTGACTGATTAGCTTGTGGTCAAAGTCTGCATTATGCCTCCCGTGGACAGTCTAACCAGTTAGGAGTTGATTGAGGCACAACCTGCACACAAAATACGGAATTACAGAACTTAAGAATGAAGATGTGCAAGTGCTCAATTCTTCCGCTATAGCAAGTGGCTATGCGGGTCGTGATCCACAAGGAGGGTTTTGCGATAGAAGCGTTTACGTTCTTTATTGAAATCGTTATGAAAATAAAACGAGAGTTCTTCTTTGTTTTTAAAGTAATAAAAAGGAAAAAAATTATGTTAAAGTTAAAGAAAAATGAGAGATGAAGAAGGTGACAAAATCAGAAAACGGCGAAAGAAAGCGACTATGTACAAGTGAGTCGAAAAGAATGATAACGATTTGGAAGAAGTGGTGATCTATACTAAAGAATAAAAGAAAAGAAAAAAAGAAGAGTGAAGAAATACTTACCTAGGTTGATTGATGACTTACTTGGAAACCTGTGCATGTTCTACCTTTGTTTAGGAGGCGTTCAACGTATAGATCATAAGCCCGAGCTCAGTCCCCGTTCGCATTATATCATCAAGTCTAGCACAAGCATGAAGTGATACGTCTTGAGAGGAGAACGTCTTCATGAACTATCGTTGGCACTCACATAACATCGTTATACTTGTGCTTTAGAATTCACTTGTAAACTCAACAAAAACAAACAAGGTAAAGTAGAAGAGGAAGACGAAAACAAAAGAAAATGAAAGTAAAGAAGAACATAAAAATGTTACCTTTTATTGCTTGAAACAATGGAAGAAAGGAGGAGGGTACATCGGTGTCACTCTCAACATATGCCTCTCTCTCTTACTTACATGAATCATCATCTATCCTAAGCTTACATACAAAATTACATAAAAGAAAAGTAAAAACCTAAACTAAGGAATGGAAAACTAGTCTAAATCCTAACTCTGCATGGTCGTCCATTTTTCAGCGAAAAGACTGCCTTTTTATAGGCATAACCCACACCTATAGGAACCCGGGGATCGGGGGAGCAAACGCTCCCCCTAACTCCCCAACTTTGCAGCGAAAACGCGGCTTGGGCCGCGTTTCCACGGCCAGGGTGTGGCCAGGTGGCCACACCCTGTTGGTGGGTCTCCTCGGTTTGATTTTCTGCTTTTATCTTCAGTTGGTTTCTTCGTTTGAGTCCCGAATTCTGACGAAATGCCTTGGATTCTTGGCTTTAACCGATCGATTCTGAGAGGATTCTTCTCAACCGGTTTTCAACCTCTTGATTTTGCCCTGATTCAGTGAGTGTGAATTAATTCTGATTTAACTCAGAATTTTGGTGGGCTTTTTGGCTCATTTCTCTTCATCTCCTTTAAGAATGGGCCTGCAAATAAATTAAGCAATTAATTAGGACAATGCAAAGTTTTATTCTAAAATAATATGGAAATATGATATAAATATGCAACATTAGTGACCAATCACACCCCCATACCTATCTTTTGCTCGTCCTCGAGCAAACAACTAAACTATACTAAGGATTATTAGACCACTTTCGCAGGTCGCGCGATTGCACTGAGCATGTGCAACAAGCCGTTAAACCTCTAGGTTTCCCCTAGAGGACGAGTTTTGTCTCGTGAGGGTTTTTCAGCGGATTGCACACAAAATCCATAAAGAAAGAGAAATAAGAGTTAGTTGTTTTCCATTATGTTTGCAAAGGGGGAAACTTACAAATAAAAAGTTTGAGGAGCTAAATTACAAGTATTCTTGAAAAGATTACAAGTAGATCTCCTCAGATATTCTGGAGAAGTGTGCCGATAGGAGTCTGGTCAGCGCGCGACCACTTTGTCCCTTTGACGATGCGAGCGATGAGATTCCCTTCTCGCCTGGTTCCGGGAATCAGAGAATAGAGGATTGGTAGAACCCTCTGACTACTTCTCAAAACCACTTCTGTGAGGAATTCCTTCTCGCCTGGTTCCGGAGATTCCTTGAGGAAAAGAGGTTGTTAGGGTATCGCCACCCTGAAAAGAGAAGTATTTCTCTTGGAAGGTCTCTGAATTAGAGAACGCACGATGCGTTATGAAGAAGTCTCTGCTTGTGGAGTCCTCTCTCTCCTGTGCCCTGCGATCCCCCTCCCTTGTGCCCCTGATGGGCTATTTATAGGGAAGTAAGGGTATAATCGTCCCCTTTGAAGATATAGAAACAGATTGAACCGAATCTGTTTGAATCTGGAAAGTAGCCTTGCTGCGAGGCTAGGATAGCTTCTGCGGAGCTAGAAAATGGCAAGTCGGTTGATCTTTCCGAGGTGTTATGACCCTTTCCATATTGTTAGGAGATTCTCCTTGATCCACTTACTCGTTTCAAGAGAGTCAAGAGATTGTGGCAATCACCTGCCATATTTGATCCTGATTGGATTTGATTAGATTGAATCCGATCTTATCAGGAGTTTTGATTAGTCAAAGGTTGACCATAGCAGGCTGAAGGCGGAGCTGCCCGCTTTGAAGCTCATAGCGGAGCTAGAGGCAATTCCTGACGAAGTCCGAAAAGAGGCTTTTCGGCGAAGCTGTCAGTTAGCTTCCTGGCGATGCTCTGGATGATGTTAGCCTCTCAAACGAGGCTATCCCCTTGGGCTAATGTAATGCTAAATGCTAGCATTTTAGACCTGCTGAGGTCTGTTTAGAAACAATCCGGGTTCACTGTTCTGCTTGCTGGATCAGTGGAGTCCAAACCGCTTCCTTGTCCCTTGGAGTTGGGTGAAAAACTGGTCTTCAGCTCGTCTGTCCCTTGTCTTTTGTAAATGTCAACAAGTTTAGACATCGTTCGGACCAATGAGAATCTTGTCTTTTTTAAGTGTCAACAAGACCCCCTTCAAAGTTTTCGAAAGTCTGCAATAGCCCAGACTTCGAAACACTTTGAACTGCTGTGATGGTGGTGTGGAGTATGAACATCGCCATGATGGTTGAGTTCAGCTTCGCCTTCAATCCTGCTTTGTGATGGATCCGCCGAAGAGTTTGCACTGGTTCGCGAATAGCTTCGCGTCGGGGTAGCTCCGCATCTGGGCTTTCAAGAAATAAGTTCGCTTTGGAACTCCTGTTGCTTTTTCAAAGCCAACTGCCGTGGGGCGGTTACGAGGAGGATCATTCCTTCTTTCGCGCCAATCGAGAGAGATGTTCTCCGATTTGCACGTTTCCAAGGGAGGATATTCCCTTTATTCAAGGCGCCATAAGTGCCTTTTATGAGGGAGACGTTTTCTTCCCTTGTACGGTTCCAATGGGAACCGTCCCTGTCATCAAGGCGCAATCAATGCCTTAAGTGCGCTCGTGCTTCCACGCTTGAGGTGGTTGCGCTCAGGCCATGGGGCCTATAAATAGGACACTTGAGGTCCTCTGAAGAGAAGTGCCTTGCCTTTCTTCTTCCCTTCTCTTGGTTGTGAGAGATACTCAGATCTCAGAATTAGTGGGAAAGCCCACCCTGGTTGTCTAACCGGCCAAGGACCAGTAAGTCTTGATCATTCAAAGACTTCACCGCTTTTTAGGGAACTCATCTCCCTTGATTTAGCTTTGGCAGCTCGCTTCAGAGATTAGCTTCCCTTGTTCTTCATCTTGCAATTGGCTGTTGCAGAGAAGGATCTCATCACGGCTTTCTGCGAAACCATCATCTTGATTTGATCAGAAAGACCATTGCTTGTTAAGTCCGCTGCGCAGGCAGGACTTGGGACTTGGCTTCTTCAATAGTTGAGCCAGTCTTGCCATATTGGCGAGGTTGAGACTGTTCTTCACAAGATCAGTCTGACTTTGCCGTATAGGCGAGGCTAGGACTTGGCGTTTGCTGAGCCAGCCCATGGTTGCTGTGCAGGTGGAACTTGTCCTCTGCTGAAGTCGGATTGCTTTGCCGCTGAAGAATCTGACTTAATATTTTTGCAGCTCTTTCTGTGCTTAACTGCTAACTTGCTTCAATTTGCCTTGCAGCGAGCTATGCTTGCCAGTCTGGTGACTTGATGGAAGAAGCCATAAAATTGCCTTATGCTTCCCCGGTTGAAGCTTTTCTTTTAAGCAGGAGGAACAATTCGGGGCAGCGGATGCGCGTCCCAGGGGCTGTTGGCAGCCTCTTATCCGAGATGATTCGATCTGAGGTGAGGCTGGCTGCCGACTTTCAACTTTGGTGGCCTTCGTCGGGGACGATCCACTTCATGGGAGTGGGCCTCACACCCGTCAGATCACTAGCATCAAAACTAGTTCCCATTATAGGTGATCTGACGTGTTGGCGGCGATAAGCTTTTATTGCCAGGCTTCAACAAAAATGGCCTGGTAAGATCTGCCATTTTGTGGAGAAAAATGACCGTGTCCTTGTGGCACCATCTGCTCATGTGCGAAGGATTACGGCCTTGTGCAGGAGGAAGGCCTTTCCTGTCCCGTTGATCTGGCTTGGTAGCAGATAAAACCGCTTGTATGCCTCAAAAGATCTTTGTTGGGCAACTGAGTGTGTTGTATGAAACACAACTTCGATGTAATATCAATGTACCCTTGCTTTTGAATCAATGAAAGTTCATTGTCTGATCATCTGATTTGCTTGCTTTCACTGAGAGTCTGGCCATAGCTGGGCTGAACTGTATGCAGAGTTAAGGACATTGTCCTTTCTTCGAATGATCTTCGCGAGACCGGCATGTCCCGCAAACAGCAGCCTCTTTGGCGGGCTAAGGTAGACCTCCTGGCGAAGTCTTTGAAGGTTTGTGCGAAGCCCGCACTTTGCTCCTGCGCGGAGTTAACCCTTTAGTGGGGTTGAACCGTCGCACTTTGGGAAAAGCGCCTTAGGCGCTTTGGGCACTGTTTCGAATTAATTCGAAACGGCGGCATGTGCCCTTTTTCGAGGCCTTGATTTAGGCGCTGATTGGCCTATAAAAGCCCGATTGGGCTGAATATGGGAAGATCTCCCTTTATTTTTAGAGAACTTTCTATCTCTTCCTCTTCTTCTTCCTCCTTTGCTTCAGAGTACTTTGAGCACTCTTGCATTCCTTCAATGGCGCCCAAGAGACGAGCGGGAAAGGAAGCAGCGACTTCTGCAGCGGAGGGTCCTCCTCCTCCGTTCATTGAGCGACCAATCGCTGGTAAGAGACTCTCCAATTTGATTAGAGAGTGGTCTTCATCCTTTGGAGTCGATACTCGGCTATTAGGACGATCGAATATGATCTGTCCTTATCAGGGAACTCGTTTCCCTTAACTTCCCTATTTTACTTGCATCAGGGAAGTAAGAACTGAACAGTTCTTCCCTTGGGCTTCCATAGGAAACCATTGCTTGGGGCAGTCTTCATCCTGTTGAGGAACAGGATATGGGTCGTGTGCCTTCAGTCGTGGCCACGAAGGACGACTGTTGGTCATGAAGTCCTTTTGATGACGTCAGCCCTTAGGGCTATGCCAGTTCCTGCAAAGATGCAGTCTTATCTGTGAAGCGAAGCTTTTTATCAAAGCTATTATCCCGCTGTTCCTGCTTACTGGGCGAGGCTATGCCTTAGCGAATTTTTATGTCTTCGCGTCCATTTGATTGATGAACTAATCATAGTTCATTTTTTTTTTGTTTTTGCAGTACATTACGCCTCCGGCCTTCAGAACAGTCTATTTGGCGTAACCAGTCGAGCAGGGAGCATCAGCTTGCAGTTCATCGGGCAGGCTTCCTTGTTCAGTGAGCCGAGCCCGCTTGTACGGGATACGCTCATTCAGAGCGGTGGCCCGCAGGCCATGCGGAGCATCTTGACTACGGCTTCGTTTGAAGATATTGACCGTCAGGCTTACAAAAAGCCTGACTTCATGTTCGGGGATGCTGCACCTGATCCCGATCGCCAGCTGCAGGCCGGCGAAGGCCAGTGGATCTTCCAGTTGGATGGCGAGAGATTCTATCTCCCGTCTACTAAGCGGCATTTCGCTTTGTCTTCCTTCGCGAGCGTGACTCAGGCTCGGAAGATGGCGTGGGGCGTGAGCCTAAATGCCGAGTCTATAAGTGTCGGGAGGTTGACATTCCAGACCGGCTATTCGAGGGCGGGCCCTCCTCGTAGCATAATAGGGCTATACCCTGGGAAGGTGTTGCGGGACCTTCCAGTAGGAGAGAATCCAGCTGCGGCGCCGACCTTCGGTACTCAGTTCTGCGAGGCTGAGGGGAACTACCCCGCCACAGATTTCAGGGCTCCTGGTTGGGTCCACCCTCCTAGGTCATGGTGGGCGGAGTTGACCAATTATATCCTCAATCATTTTGAGGGGGAATTAGAGAGGTTGAACCTCTATGAGGCCGTCAGGGCGACCTGCTACGGCATTGAGATGAAGGTGGCGTGCTTCTACGCCATCCTTGAGTTGTACTGCCCAGCCTCGGGGACTTTCTTCACCCCGGTTGGTGAATTGGGCATGGCCCTGCATGAGATGCGAGAGATCTCTGCTTTGCCCTTCGGGTCTCTTCCATATGAAGAGTATTTTCCGTGTGAGGCGGAGTTGGCTCTCTTGGAGAAGCAAGAGCCTGCTTTGCTTGAGACATATCGGGAATTGATGTGCCACCTGCACATTTGTTCCAGCATCCACACTGGTGGCAAGGGTAGCTCGAAGAGCTTGAAGAGCTGGGGGAACTACTTGTTCCCGGATATGACTAGTGCGCCCGAGGCAGCTCATTGCGGAGTTGCTGAAGAGGACATCTTGGCAAGGATGGAGGTGCATGCTGAAAAGGACATCGTCGTGACAGAAGATGATGGTCCTTTCGAGAAGGGTGATGTTCTTCGGAGCTTTCACCATCAGGCCCGTCGGCCTATGTCTCGCAAGGCGTTGCTGGCTGGCTTCTTGACCATCTGGTTAAAGAAGTGTGTCGTGCCTTCTTCTTCGGGTGACATTGTTCACCCGAATGTGCTGCTGCCTGCCGTTCGCTTGGTCCATGGCCACCGTCTGGGTCTTCTCCCGGCCATGGTGTGTTGTATTCAGAGGGGCCTTCGTGTTCTGACGGAGGCTTTCTGCAGGCCGATGGCGTCAAGGCGGGGGAAGGGTGCCGTCCTGCCTTGTGACGGACCCAATCCTAGGGTAGGTTTACCGTACACCTACTTGATGGCGTGGTTCGCCTTGCACTGCCCTACTTTAATTGGAGCTGGGGAGGACCCTCCGCCGGGTGTTCAAACGGCGCTTCTCCGTCGTTTTGAAGGCTGTTTGTGGCAGAAAACTTATGTGGCCGAGGCCCGTAAGTTAGTGCGTCGTTATGACGCTTACAGCCTGTTCCGCTGTTTTCCTCGCCTGCGGGGTGCAGGATATAACGAGGAATTCCATGATGTGGAATCAGGTCGGTCTCCCATGAGTCGGGGTGTTTTCGAGTGGCTGGTCTGTATCCGGCCCTCGCATTTGCTGTACAGGAGTGGGGATACCTGCTACATGGAGCCCTACGTCCCGAGCCGATTTGCCCGCCAATTTGGGTATGACCAGTTGTATGTGGGCAACCCGAATCCGGACCTGGCTTTCATGGGGAGCCTCATTGATGGGGCTCGTGCTTGGCGGTTCTTTACCGCGGATGACACTGGAGCGTGGCTACGCACGCCGTTGAGGGATCCCGGCCTTTGGACGACCCTGTGTTTCTGCCAATGGTATGCGGCTTCGAACTCTACGCCTGCTAGGTTTAACGTCAACCGTTCGGGTGTGAGGTTAATTTCTCATCGGATGAGGCAGAAGGCTTCTGATAAGATGGAGGGCAAACGAGTCCGTGTTCCTGGCATAGAGGAGTTCATCGCTATAGATGACAGCGAGGCTTCTGATGCGGGGAGCCCTCGCTTTGAGGCAGAGACAAGGGCTGATGCCCACGAAGCTGGTGCTCGTGAAGCCGGGTCTGGTGTAGTGGGAGCAGCTCCCCCACAGCATGTGGAAGAAGTGGAGGAAGAGGACTCTGAGGTCCACTTCAAAAGGAAGCGTGGGAGTGGATCCCGTAGGAAGTCGTCGGCGAAGAGGCCCCGTCGCCAGACTCCTACCATCGTGGTAGAGGGTGAGCCCTCTGCTGCGCCTCCTTCTGCTGCTCCATTAGTGGCTGAGCCGTCGGTTGCTGAACCGACTACTGGTAAGATTGGCCTCCATATAATATGCCTTCAGCGCACTTTAATATACTCATCATTTGCTTTTTGTCGCAGGAGCTGAGGCAATTGGAGAGCAAGGGGAGCACTACGATCCCCTGTTCACTTATGGAAGTGCAGCTGGTTCCTTTGCTCGCTCGGAGGAGTCTGGGGATCATGCGGCCGATATTGGCCCTTCGGGCGCTGAGGCTTCTAGAGGAAGTCCTATGGCATCCAGCTCTGCCGGGTGGTCTGCGGAGGAATCGGCGAGTGGGCCGGCTATCCGCGTTGAGTCTGGTAAGAACTTTCCGATGGGACCCTTGGATTCTGATGCGGCTGACGAGGTGACATCGGCCTTCGGTAAGACTAAGATCTCTTGGTCCTCGCCTATTTGTTGCGTCCCCCTTTTTGACCTTGGTTTTGTTGCAGGTATTCGTCCCCAAGGTGCATCAGCTTCGAAAGAAGCGGAGGGTTTTCCTGAAGGGTCAAAGGGCGATATGAGCGCTTCGACCGGGGCAGACGCAGCTGTGTTAGACGCGCTGTATGGCGACCTGCCTTTTTATCAGCCCAAATCAGCGGAGGGCCCTGAGGTTGAAGAGGCGGCAGTCCCAGAGGTACCCCCACTTCCAGTCATATCAACGAGTGGGGTGCAGACTGTCTTGCCGAATACGGCATTGAGGGTGATTGTGAGCCCTACCTCCCCGACGCTGGTAGTTGAGCCTGCTGCTCAGGAGGTGGTTGCCAGTCCTACCTCCGCGGTGGCTGGCGTGCTGGTGTCGCTGAGGACTCCGCCGAGGTCACCTTTGGCTTGCCCTGCTGCTGTCGATGTTCCCGCTTCTTCTTCCGCGGTGGTGTCGACTAGGTTGGTAGATTGCTCCGAGGTTGTCTCAAGGGTTGATGAAGCTGAGAATGACTTTATCGGTAATCTGGTCGACAGCTTCTATAATAGTTTGGAGCAGACTATCGGTCTAGTCTTGAAGGGCTCGCCTGTGCCATTTTCGAAGCTGAAGATGGTTCTCTCCCGTGGCATTGAGTGTATTCGGGACTTTGAGGGGTACCATCAAGCTACTGCTCTGGAGCTCCTGGTAGATGACCTTGAGAAGGACGTGGAGGAATGGCGCCATTTCTATCGTTCCGACGCAGCGTCTTTGGCTGATGAACGGCTCGCACGTCTTGTCGCCCAGAAGCGCGAGGCTCAGCTCGCTGCCCAAGAGGCTGTTGAGGCTATCTCCTCTGACTTGAGGTCCTTGGAGGCAGAGGAAGCAGAGGTTGGGAGTGCAATTGATGCTTCCAACAGTGCTCTTTTTGACGCTGAAGATAAGATCAAGAGGGCTGAAGAGATGATCCGAAAGGCAAATCTCCTCTTGTCGAAGGCTACACAGATGCGTCATGAAGAGTCTGCGCGGCTTAAGCAGCTCAGGGCTCGAAGTGAGGAACTGGCGGAGCGGAAGTCATCACAGAGGGCGACTTTGGCGGAGACCGAGGCTCGTCTGGCTCAGGCGGTGGACTTCGATGAGGCAGAGCTAAGATCACAGGCGCTGGCCCAGGCTGAAGATGACAGGAGGACGCGGCTAGCTTCGCTCGGAGATCGGATCCGATCTTATCATGTACGCCTATAGGCTCCTCCATGTATCCCATCCTTTGGATTTAATAGAAAATTTTTCTTTTGTCGTCTGTTGTTTAGATAATGAGACATGACTGTCTGTTGGTTCAGAGGTTGCAGTAACATAACCGAATGGGACGTTGCCAGTCTCGAGGTTAGCCCTTTGCGGGGCTTGAAAGGAAGGGAGATACTTGCCTTTTGTAAATGTCAGCAAGCATCGAGATTGAGACTTAGCTGTCAGCTGGTTCAGGGGTCGCAATGACATGACCAATTTGACGCCACTAAGCTCAATGGTAGATGAAACTTGGCTATCTGCCAGTTCAGAGGTCGCAATGACGTAACTGGTTGAGAAGCCACCAAGCTGCAATCAATAGGTGATACTCGTCTTTTGTAAATGTCAACGAGTATCGAGACCTGTCTTTTGTAAATGTCAACAGGGCTCGGGATCGAGACTTAGCTGTCTGCTGGTTCAGAGGTCGCAATGACATAACCAATTGAGACGCTACTAAGCTCAATGGTAGATGAAACTTGGCTATCTGCCAGTTCAGAGGTCGCAATGACGTAACTGGTTGAGAAGCCACCAAGCTGCAATCAATAGGTGATACTCGTCTTTTGTAAATGTCAACGAGTATCGAGACCTGTCTTTTGTAAATGTCAACAGGGCTCGGGATCGAGACTTAGCTGTCTGCTGGTTCAGAGGTCGCAATGACATAACCAATTTGAGACGCCACTAAGCTCAATGGTAGATGAAACTTGGCTATCTGCCAGTTCAGAGGTCGCAATGACGTAACTGGTTGAGAAGCCACCAAGCTGCAATCAATAGGTGATACTCGTCTTTTGTAAATGTCAACGAGTATCGAGACCTGTCTTTTGTAACTGTCAACAGGGCTCGGGATCGAGACTTAGCTGTCTGCTGGTTCAGAGGTCGCAATGACATAACCAATTTGAGACGCCACTAAGCTCAATGGTAGATGAAACTTGGCTATCTGCCAGTTCAGAGGTCGCAATGACGTAACTGGTTGAGAAGCCACCAAGCTGCAATCAATAGGTGATACTCGTCTTTTGTAAATGTCAACGAGTATCGAGACCTGTCTTTTGTAAATGTCAACAGGGCTCGGGATCGAGACTCAGCTGTCCGCTGGTTCAGAGGTCGCAATGACATAACCATTTGAGACGCCACTAAGCTCAATGGTAGATGAAAACTTGGCTATCTGCCAGTTCAGAGGTCGCAATGACGTAACTGGTTGAGAAGCCACCAAGCTTCATGATAGGTGAAGAGGTCTCGTTTGCACGAGGGAACCACTGTCATAGGTTTAATGTTAACATAACAGTGGGATATATGTGGTCCTACCATTCTATGGATGAGAATTGGTAAGTGACTTTGGAGATCTCGTTCTCACGAGGAGAAATGAGGGGACTGCTGTCATAGTTTAATGTTAACGTAACAGCGAGTATATGTGGTCCTACCATTCTATGGATGAGAATGGTAGGTGATTTTGGAGAGGGAATCAAGTGGGAGCAGGTCCCTTGGGATTTTAAGCAAACCCCCAGCTACCAGCAGGTTTGATATGCTTGGAGAAAGGGAGAGGCTCTCTTTGTGCGCATTCCGGACGCGCGGGTCTCGATCAGAGGTGTAATGTTAACATGATCGAGAGCAAGATCCTTGATTAAGGATAGTATTTCTTTAAGAATTTGCCATTGATTGGCATCATGAGGAGGTCGCCGTCTGCAGTCGTAAGGCGGTATGCTCCGTTTGAATAGACCGTCTCTATCACAAACGGTCCTTCCCATTTAGGCTGAAATTTGCCTTTGGTCTTGTGCGTCATGATCATCGGTCGTCTGACAGGTAAGACCAGGTCTCCTTTCTGGAAGACTCTTTGCTTGACCTTTTTATTGAAGGCTTTTGACATCCGAGCCTGATATAGCTCGATGTGTTGCTGAGCTTGTAGCCGCTTCTCGTCTAGGGCTTCGAGCTCTTGAAGACGCAGGCGATCATTGTCTTCTGATGTCATCTTAGTAGTCAAGGCTACCCGTAATGATGGCACCTGGATTTCCAATGGGATGACCGCTTCGCACCCATATACCAGGGAGAAAGGCGTATTGCCTGTCGGTGTCCGGATCGTGGTCCGGTAGGCCCAAAGGCATTCACCGAGCTTTTCGTCCCAATCTCGCTTGTTCGAGGAGACAAACTTCTTGAGCAGCTTGATGATTGTCTTGTTAAATGCCTCTGCCAAGCGTTTGGCGGCAGGATTGTAGGCGGTTGAAGCCACATTCTGAATTCGGTATTTATCGCAGAACCGATAGAACCCCTGGCTTATGAATTGAGGACCATTGTCGTGGATGATCCGCCTGGGAACACCAAATCGATGATGACGTGGTGTTTGATGAAGCTAACCAGATTGGAGGTTTTGACTTCGGCCAACGGTATGGCCTCTGCCCATTTTGAGAAGTAATCGGTTATTGCCAGGATAAACCGTGACCTCTTGCCGAAGAGGGACTGATTGGCCCTACGACATCAATTCCCCACGCTTCAAATGGCCATGAAGCAGTAGTAGGGTGGGAGCAATTCCGAAGGTTGGTGTATGAAGTCTGCATGGACCTGGCACGCCTTACACCTTCGTGCATATTGGGTGCATCGACCATCATGGTCGGCCAGTAGTACCCAAGTCTGTGCAACCTGTCTTTAAGCTTTGGACCCGGCTGGTGAGCTCCGCAAATGCCATCATGTGCTTCTTTAAGCACTTCCTGTGCCTCTGAATGAGAGAGACAACGGAGGAGGACACCGTCATATGAACGACGGTAGAGTGTCTTCAAAGTGGGATCATAGTAGAAACGGAGCGACTTCGTCTGATGGACGCCGCTTCTTTGGGATCATCTGGAAGCAGACCGTGCAGAGCGTAGTCAATGAGAGGGAAGCGCCAATCCCTCGGCTCAAGATCCACGGAGATATTATGGACCTCTTGGATCCTTAGCATATGCTTGGAACATACGAGATGCCGGTTGCGACTGTGAGGTGATACTCTGTGTCGGCGGCCGGTAAGGCTAGCGTCGTCGCTAGTGCAGCGAGAGCATCCGCCTGGTATTCTGAGATCGAGACACATGCCCGATGTAGAAGCCTTCAAATAGGCTAGCCAGTTCGATAGCTGTATGATAGTAAGGCACCAAGTCCTCATGGCGGACTTCATATTCACCTTTTACCTGGCTAATGATCAGTTTTGAATCGCCATAAGCCTTCAAGATAGCGTACCCCCATTCCATGGGCGAGCTGGATACCAATGAGCAGAGCATTGTATTCCGCTACATTGTTAGAGCATGACTCTGTCAAGGAGAATGCCCTGGGAAGGATATGATCCTGTGGGGAGATGAACACAACCCCCACTCCGGCAATAATCTTGCCTTTAGGGCCCATCCGCGATGCTCCGTCGAAGAACATCTGCCACACTTCCTCTGCTG